>MNPL01006662.1:117622-152780 GCA_002081605.1 Tropilaelaps mercedesae | reverse complement strand
TCCAAGCGCCGTTGTTATCGAAGAAGTCAGCAAGGCTCGAAGTTCAGGTTTAACACATGCTGCTCAAAAGGAAATGGAAAAGTGTTTATCTATAATTAGTGTATTAAGCCTACGCTAAAAGAGTTTAAAAGTAAAAATGTGAGCTATAATTCAATGTTAGTCCTCTCTCCGAGCTTCGTTGGGCATGTTATAAGCAACCAAGTAATAAAGGAAACTGGCCTTGATATTAGTCGCCATGAGAGGTGTTGTTATATAATTGTTGGATCGTTGCCTTTATATTTTGGTTATGTTAATCATGAGTAAGAATTATTGAATCAGTCGACTAGTATGGCACTTTCGCAACACTGTCAAACGTGGGTACATAAATAGCAAAATTTGCCGAGATGGGCTGTCGAGCTTTTTTCTTTCAACCGCAGAACATAGATGTCCAAAAGAAATTGTTCCGCTAGTTGTTCAGGTAATAAGCACAATGTGCTTTGAACAATTATGATAGATGCTAGGCTAGAATTGTCGACAATAGCTTGTAGCTGCAATTGTTTGTCAATGCCACGCACAAAGATCCTCTGGGGTCGCCTTGTTTCTTTGATATGATGGCCAGCAGCGCGCTCTGTCGTTCATTCGGAGTATGACCATCTCGACGATAAGCGCTGAATAAAGCTATTAAAAAAGTAAAAGATGGAAGTGGCTACCAAATGTAATTACATCGTATTTAACGTCATCTCAGCTCTTAGAGATAAATAGGGTCCTTGTTTTACTAAAAAGTCAAAAGTTGAAACCCAGAAGTTTACTATCAGTTCTTTTTGCAGCGCTTGTTTAATTAATATATGTTTGACCATTGATTTTGAGTCTATTCAATTTATGAGGAAATTTAAACTTTTTCTAAATATGAGTGTTCAAATAAGCAATATTTCAGTATGCTGACATGAAGGTAGCTTTTCTGCTCTGACCAGCAGCATAACATATCAACAACAATGCTTTCTGGCAACAGAGTCTTCTCATAGTAGTGATAGCGTATATGCTAAATAAGTTTTGTTTTATTTTGAACAAAGCTGTGTTATATCGGAGTCTTTCGTTAGGCAATTTCCTTCTCTCTCTGAGACTGTCTTGAATTCGATATTCCGACGCCGCCGGCGAATCCTGCTCCCGAAATCTTTTTCGAAGGAAACTTCAAGAACAACTGTTGAAGACTGGATTGAAGGAGAAAAAATGGCAGTAGGAAAATGAGCATAGCCAAATCGATATTCGACAAGACGGTAGGTAGATATAAGAGTCGTTTCTTGCGCTGTCGAATAAACTGCATTCACATGCAGGCCGTACCATCGAATTTACTTTAGAGTAGAACAGCCGACGCCAGAAGATATTTTGGGAACTGGTTGATCTGATGAGTAAGATAGACAAGCAGTAGTGAAAAAATTCAATCACCACTCATATAGACTGCTTCATTGATACAAAAGACATTGCGTAGGGCTAGAATGCTTCGACAGTGCAGGTAATTTCGCCACAAGAATTTTTCAAGGACATAAAAAAACTCAGACATATCAAGCAAAAATGAGCATCAGCAAGAATTGGTAAATACAGGAGCATTGATATTAAGCACTGTGTTACTCTTACACTTTGAAATAGATGAAGTGGCTTGATCACTGTAATTTATTATTGTGGTTTAGGCACGCGAGCTTTTCTGAGAGGCCTTTGCGTTTATATAGCTTGAACTATCACACTAATACGGTTTCTTATAATTTGTTTAAGACTGCCAAACCCAAAAACTAGGGAGACCGGTTTATTTGTGCAAAACTATACCTTGAGAAAACATTGTTCAGTTTATATAAAATTTTATACAAAAAGCCATCGTTTTTATTGACCTGTTATAACAGGTTCTGTATATTCATATCATACTCAAATATAACAAAATATACAAAATATTCTGTGATGAAACATTACAAAAATAAGAAAACGAAGAATAAACATTCAAAATTATGAATCACATCATTATTATCTTTGCGTACTTGTATTAAGCGTATCAAAAAGAGACGAATTTCTGGGATTGCTTACCCGAATCCCGATGAAGCAACATATCGCCGGCCATTACTGTAACGAAATATGCATTATTTTGCAGTTCTGACTCAAGAAAAATATTCCTATGGTAAATTTAATTAAAAGATAGCAAGTTTCAGTTTAACAAAATCGTGGCGAATTACGATTACAAATTTTTGTTATTTGAAAGTATTTCATAATTTAAAATCACGTCTTACAGTTCGATAGAATTAGCCGAATTAGCAGAATTAGCCGAGTGTTTCTTTCTTACAAAAAATGTTTTCTTCGGGAATTAGCGTCATGCCTATTTATGCAAAAAATAGCCTAGATTTTTCGAGTAATTCTTAAATTTTAATAATTAAAAAAAACCCGACCACTGGAATTATAAAAATACCTAAGTAAAACGGCACGTTATTGTACTTTATTGAAAATGAGCTGACTTCGCTCTTCAACGGTGTTCGTTGGTGCCTGTAGTTGTCTGCCTTATAATCTACGTCTAACCGAGTGTTGGATTATGTGCTCATTATGTGAAATGTAAACACCAAATAAAATTAGACCTAGCTAAGTGCTGTTAGATACACCAGAGGAACAGTAATCATAGCCATTTGGACCTTCGATGACACGAACATAGAGGTGACGATCATGAAAATGAGAGATCTGAAGGATCAACTTGAAATCGACGTTTAGTATCCTAAGTTTAATAAGAGTCGTAAATGAGAGAAATCATGGTATATACCAACCAAACGATAATTTATTGTTTATGTTAATGGCTTAATCTTAAACATTGGCACCAACTTACTATTTGTGAACCGTCGTTTTTATCATTTAAACGTTATCACGATTGTCAACGAGTATCTTTTCATTTACAATATAGGCATTAAAAAAATTACCTAACAATCCTACACTTCTCTACATTTGGCTTCATGCCCTTTTTATAGAAACGGGTAACTACCGATTTTTTAAAGTCATTGGGTGCAATGAGTGTCATCCTCATAGGAGCGGTAGTGCATAATCTAGAATGGCACACGTAATAACGATACAATATATAATAACAATATACAATACAATACATTATAACTTATTAAATCTTATTCAACCTAGCAACATTTACAGAAACTTTTTTACAGAAATATCTTTACTTTGTAGAGCAGCTCAATGATTACGGTATCATAATAATATCTTTATTGAAAATAGTTCCCGAGAAATATGAACGATTGGAAATGATTTGTGTCTACTTCTCTCTTTATACCTAGCTTGCTTTAAACTCTAAGGCATAAGCTGATTGCTAGTTTCTAAATAAGCTACACGGAATACAAGTTATAGAGCCTATTATAAAATACATTTAATAAATAAATCGTGATAGCTCCTCTTGCATTGAATTGACAGATATTTGAGTTAAGTTTCTAAAAATACGTTTGGTGATTAATTGATCATCTTCAACGAAAGGGGCGTCGTGCAAATAACAATCATCTAAGTATTAGCACTTTTTTCAGTTTAAAGTCTAAAAAACACCAAAAATGTCAATTAATCATTTAACTTTCACATATAATCCCTGCGGAATCCAATTAGATCCAATTCAACAATCAAACTTGATTTTACGAAACCATCACATTGTATAAATTCGTTTGAAAATATCGATTGTAAACAGCAGCTAATCGGTGGGTAACAAGTATAAAATTTCGTATCTCAAAGAATCTGTCAAGCTCTCAATCACTTCTTAAAATAGAATAGTTGTAAATACACTGCCCGTATTTGCTACGCATGGCTGGTATCCTTCTCATAACTATGAGTCTTGAAGCGCTTTCGGACCCAATTGCAAATGTAAATTTAGCCGCTGTAGAAATTCCGATGTAAGTCATATTCCAGCTAGCGAAAGCATCCCACACTTTCCTAGCCAACAAACATCTACAATCTCTCATGATCAACCATTCGCTTAGTCGAAGGGGACAGTGAGAAGGATTCAGGCCGGGTAAAAAGCATTATTCAAAGTTAGTTTGAAAACACTCCCATATTACTTTCATGCCCCGACTGCGGCACTAGCAGTCAATCGACGATGGGGCCAATGATAATAAATTAATGTGAGCCAAATATAGTTTCGCTCTCGTCCGCATAGTCGCTTTAGCGCTGTCAGTGAACCGATGACTAGGATGGAACTCTTTTTCTGCAGATGACTACAATTCTTTGCACTTCGTTCACCTTCTCCTAGAGTCTTTCCCATAACGATGACGGCAGACTACTACTACTATTACTACACCTACTACTACTGACGGTTTCATCCATCGGTATTAAATTAGCGGCGGCGGAAATAATTTCAGCACAGGATAATTTGCATGTGAATCTGCGTGGCAGGCTGCTGCTTAATGTCTCGGTATCCCTGGCCGTCCGTCGCTCTTTATGTCACTATCTGTCTGCGTATTGCATCTCATTTTTGATGGTTATGCTTTTCTGTAGGGACATCATGTGGATATGTGTGGTTCCGTGAGGTGCCCTTAGCAAGCATAGTAAACGGATGTACTTCTTTAGTCAGCGGTGGTACAGCGGTTAAAAAGGAAAGGGATTTTGAAGAGAAGAGACGAAAATAGGGGGAACCCAGTTTAGGGTGTCGCTGTAAAGATTTCAAATAGTGGAATTAGTCGACCGGAAAATTAACTTCAGATCCCTTCGTTGTCGCTGTGAGCACTTTCGCTTTTTCAATTGTGGCCTTCAATAACAATAGCGGTCTAGCGAGCCATTAAGATTTACTCCTTTCGAATCAATTCAAATATGTAATAAACGATACAAGTGTGCATGATATTCAACTAAGAACTAATTTATGTTGATGCCCTAGTGGCAACTAGGGCCCTAATGGCAACGTGTACTTGATGTCATGGTCGTGTACAACAAAGAAAATGTTCGCTCCGAAAAATTTTTAATTTTGTAAATCCTAAGCCCTATTATTAGTAAATTTTCTAATCTGACCTCATCTCTCCTCTACTATTGCATGCTTCAGAATCACCCTCTGTTATTGCTCGAATACTTATTGGAACCATTCTTTGGTGCAGCATGACGTGGCTCTAAAAGTGTCTCATTAGAATGTCAGCAGTCTAAAAACCTCTTTGGCTTTGAGATCGTTTGTCATCCTTCGCCGCCGAGGCGATCTTCTAAACTTAACCAAGTTGAATGTTTTAAGGACTCTCCGATATAGACTTGGAACTGTTTCTTATATCAATTTGCGCGATTTCAAGTTCTGAATTGCCCGTACAAAAAAATACATGTCACTAGCAGGATTCAACTACGCGATCCAGCTATACCAACTTTGCAAAAAACTATATAGTCGTTTCGGCCACCACCGCAACATTTTTACTTACTAGAAATTTTTCTAACAGACGTGACATCATGGTAATGTCAATCATGTACCAGTCATATGCCGGCCCTAAACAGGCAATCTGCCATTTATGGTTCGATAACAACACAAACTCAATGCACACCTAAATTACATTGTTAGTGTTTATTTTAACTACTAGGTTGGAAAGAAAGTAAATGAAAAGTTTCGCCAAACAGATATTTCCGAAAAATTAAAAGGTAAACCAATCGTATTAGTGCAGAAAGTAATGTCTATTGGTGAGACGACTGAGGATGCTCCAAAAATTTCCAATTAAGGCTCGCTTTTCAGTTGACCAGCAAACTAATGAAACCATTGGAATTTTGCAGTTACATAGTTTTCAATTTAATTAAAAGAATTGATGAATTTTATGGTCAATCCCAATACAGCTATGACAATGCAAGCAGGTCTCACGTCGGAAGGTTGACAAGACAGGAAATTTTATCTAATTAAAAATGTGTTCTATATGCACGTATTTTCTAATAGTAATCTTAACAACATGATAATAGTAGACATCATTAATATCGTTCATATTTCGCTTGAGTGATCCTTGTTTTTAATAAATCAGCTTTGCAGGCAGACGAAAACACTTCCAAATAACTCACTCTTCTCAAAGCCGTGCTTTCGGCATTCGCTATATTATTGGTCTTCTATACACGGCCTCTGGCATTTTCTTCATTGAGTTCACATTCGGATACCACTATCATCGCCATTAGCATTGGCCTTCCCATCATCATATACTAGGATCAAAAGTAATATTAATAATGATAATGATAAAAGGACTAGGGGCATCTCCGTAATGATTAAAGGTGACAGTTATTAAGCGGCCGAAACAATAGAATAATTTTTATATATATTACATGGCCTTACGTGAGGCATAGTTGTCGATCCTGTCCTTCTCCAACGAATTCCTTTTTTCCGGCGGACTCGGGGAGAGAATATTTTGGCCATCAGCGACGAATCATCATAATGGAATTTATTATTATTCATTATATATTATGCTGCTGTTTTTATTTCTACAATTTGTACTAACATTACTGAAATAATCATCTTGTATAATATCACCTATAATTATAACAAACACAGTGGTTATTTCGAATTAATGCGAGATAAAGAGAGAGAGGGCGAGCACATGTGTATTGAAAAAATGACTCAAGATGTCGGTCGTTTGGATGCCTTATGAATCTCTCACGCTTTGATATGTTTTCACCCCGCGGCCATAACACTCCTTTTTAAGACAAAGGTTTAATTGAATGGATGGAGAGAAGCAGGAGTGTAATTCCGTTGACTCTTCGTACAATTTAGTTTTCCCAATTTCGTTGTCTCCTTTGCATAGTTGAGCCCACCGTCCCACAACCAGCTTTCCTTGCTAGTGTTAAGCGTGAATATACTCATATATTGGATCCAAAGGTATAAGTGCATATCACTGACTAGTTCATTATTGCAATTAATTTATCACTTTTAATGACTTCGCCTGATTACCGGGCGACAATATATTTCTGTGTTAAGGTAGGACCATGACGATGTTGGTGTCAGCGAAAGGGCAAAGTCGGTGAGAGTTGACAAAAAATGAATATTAGCGTATATTATTATTACCTTTAATTTTAGTGTAACAGAAAGATGTTTGACAATATTTATCAATAAAAAAAATTATAAATTGTACAATATCCAAATTGGCAAGATGTTAATCGATTCTACTATTTTTATCCTTAATCAAGAATACTCAAGTATTTTGAGCTATATTTTCAGAGGTATGTGCAATCTCGACATACCCGGATTTGAAGTTGGGTTTGTAACTCCTCTAGGTTCCCATATTGGTCTTTATAACTAAAATCAATCCTTTGGCGTTTTCAGTCAATATACTTTGCTACCTGCGGTAATAGCTTGATAAACGTAATAATGGATATACTAATTCGAACAATGACCGATATAACATTTACATTATTCAAAACGGTTTTCATTAAGTTATGTCCTAAAAAGCTTTTCGTCACAGGTTGTAACCACATGCACATCCCCAATTTTACATTCATTACAACCATGGTTAATAAAATGAAACTTGTAGTCTTAGTGAATTATTTTTTTCATTACATTCAAATCAACCAGAGAGGGTGCTAGTGGATAAAAGATAATACCAAAATGGAATATTCTGTACTAAGGTGAACGGCAACGTAAGACGAGACCCTTAGTAGACTTTGGTCTGAATTTTTCTGTACCTGCACACGCGAAGGCTAATCTAAAAACATTGCACGACGTTAGACCATCAAAAACTCGAGTGTAGTTAAGCTTTGTTTTGTTCTTTACCGTTGCTGAAAAGCTATACTGTTCCAGTCTTTCATGGCATATAATTAGTATAGATCTCAACTATTTTTTATATTAACACTATTATGTCAGCGTTTGAAATGTCTTAGAAAGGAGCATGTATGGGATATTTCTTCAATTTTGTTTTTCAAAGGATAATATTTGTGGAAACTTCTATTATAATGTATGCATTTGTCGCGTTTGTAGACAAAAAATAAAAACACATTTCTATGAGGTACTTTAACATTTGTATTGTTTTAATGACGACTAATTCGAAAAAATTTTTCTTCTGAGGCATTATCATAACAATATAGGCACAAAAAGGTAAAATTATCATATTTGGGCTAAGAAAAATCCGTAGGTAGTTAACCATGCTGTTATGTATAATAGATATAATGATTATACACTGACAACGTGGACACTTTGGTTAGTAAATATTGTTTAATCTAAAATTCTGTAATGGTGTTCACGTACAAATCCATTGAAATTCCAACGAGGAAGGCGAACATTTTTAAATCGGTCGTCATTCACGCCGAAATCAATAAGGATTGAAATACATTCACAAACGCATGTTTTTATATGTTGCATACAAAACTAACAAAAGAATACCTATTAAAAAATTTTTTGCGTTACTTTGAAACGAAGAATGTGTGAACAATCTCGTACGTGCTTTTGTGTATGGTATCATAAGCATTGCCATAGAAATACACTCATCCAACATTACTGCGACCGACATAAGTTAAATGCCAAGCAAAACCGGAATACGTCAGGTTTCCAACCAAGATAAGCGATCAAAAACCACAAATACACTCAATTGTATGTCTCTTTAACATGGTGCAAAGATACTACACTTTGATCTTTGCAAAGTCATGGATGGCAAGAACATGTTATGGATTTATAGCGTGCTAATCTCAAAATAAAAACGCTGTATCTGGCTAGCGGTCTTAGCTAAAAACGATTTTTGTTTCAGATCCTCCTCAGCTTTCAAACACAGATAACATCCCTCAGCGTTTCGTCTTAGTGCTACGTTCCTTGAATGACAAGTTCGAATTGTTATAAAAGATGTTGGTCCCGACTGCTGCCACTAGCATCGATTGTTGGGTTGCCCTAAAAATAATAATGACATTCGGGTATTTCGCTTTCCCTGTTATTAAGGAGGAGACATTTCTTTTACGAATCTTCGCTATTGTATTGAAGTTATCGCGTTTAACATTTTAAATCTATTCTTATATAATAATTGAAATTTTTTAAGAACAGACACGGAGACAATCAAAGTGTCTCCACAACAATGCTCCGTTAAGCTCCGGAGCAGAAGGAGAAGGAGAAAGAGGAGGTTTCGATTGTGAAACAAGGCTCGCAAGATGTCGGTTTTCTGTTATACCTGCAGGTAGAGTAGACACAATCTCTTGTTAGGTGAGTATCAACAAGGCACCCTGCACAAGTTGTTTTATGTAGCTGAACTACGAACACAATGATAAACCCAATTTACAAATTGATTGTTTCTACTTTCCGTGTCACTATATTTGCTTGGTTTTGGAAACTAAAATGGGAACATGGGATACAGTATATAAATCATTAGATTGCATTCACTTGAAGTTCTTTATTTTTGTGCTAGGCTGTGCTGCAGCTTTGCTATGATCTCCGTTTTATTTCTCCAAAACAGTAACAAAGAGGAAACCGTTCTTATAGTTAAGAAGGGCATAAGGTAATTATTTTAGGAAACACTACCAAAAAAATCTTATATATCTTTGGCTTCTCTCAACGCTTTTATTTATATATGTTTGAAGTTCGGTGAATTTTCTGCCTGAACGCACTTTTCATGAAACTAACCAGTTCCTATCAAATTGTAGGGCAGAATAATGGTATATGTGTATGAATTTCTAAGGTTTTTATGCGACATTTCTCAGCAACTAATACCAGGGACCTTAAGTGTTGCGGTAAAATTGTCCTTTTGATATTTGAGCAGTTGGGCCGAATTTCAGATCAAGCAGAAAACGTGCGTAAATAAACTCTTGCATAGATTGTTTAATGAGATTCAAAGGAAACGTTGAACGCCTTACGTGCTGTGCGAGACTGCCCTGGCGTTTTAATTGTGTGGTCAAATTCAACATCTAGCTAAAGCTCCATAATTTCTTCAAATATATTACGTTTGTACTACCAGCTTACCATATATGCACTTTTTCAGCTCAAATAGCATTAATCTCGTATTTTCTAGTAAATTCAAATTTGTCTCCACAATGATGCAGCCACAAGCTTTTTGTAGTTGAAATCGCAATGTTACCTTATGTTCATGCTAGGCTATTTTTTGCTGAATTAGTTGTTTTTAATCGCCCTTCCTGTGATCGATGTACGTTAAAAAAACATCGTGGTCGAATCTTAAAAAAATCTTAGGTTCCTCAATTTAAAAAGTTGCATTAAGGACATCCTTGTTGAATGTTCATTACAGAAATTTGTCAACAAAACTGACTTGAAACGTATTTTCGGAAGTGTCATATTACTGATGTTATTAATTTAGATGATCTCTCTTGAAAATGCAAACTTGTAATCTCTACATAAAATGAAGCGGAATCAATCAGAATTTTTCAAATTCATTGTATTTATTGGAATTTTTCTGGACTCTTCGATAGTGGACATCGCCTTCGTTCAACTTGAGCAATGCATCAAGGTGCCTAGAAGGTGGGAGTTGAAAGATAACGTAAGCTTGCTAGACATTCCATTTCGACCTAGAGTGTATCAACTTTGCGAGACTATCAAGAACGTTTTTCTCTTCTAGCTTAAAGAGTGCTTATTCTTTATTCTACATAATCTTCGAGCAAATAATAGTGTCTCACTCAGGCTTTTAGCAACACACGCTGATCATGAGCTGCGTCTCTATGGTCGCATACCGCTCCGCACGACTAACCTCCGTCACGCTTCAATGAAGCGTGTGATGTCGGTCACTGTCGCCTTTCGTCTTTCTTCATCATCTTCACCTATTGATCGTAGTTCCTCAAGATGCATCCGCCTGTTTTTGAGCATAGTTTCTATCGAGGATTGTCGTATCCAGACGAAACGGCGCTGCAGTTTGTAAAAGCTGAGGCAGCCAACTCAATCGACACCAATGAACAAAGCTGAAGGAGATCTTCTCAATGATATCCTGAAGAAGTGACATTATGTTCGTTTAGTTTAAAAGTATACTCAAGAGAAAAACCGTACACAAACTAAAAATCTTAAAAAATCATATTGATAAGTTTTATGCTTAGGCACAAATACCTCTCTCGCTTGCACTGAATGAGCATTGCAGCAATACTCACGAAGACCACTGAGGGTTACAAAACAATTTTATCATTGCAGATGATGTTATTGCTACTACACATATCGTAAGTATTGTGATGTCGTCATTTGTCCTTCAGTCTCATAGAAACCCCAACGAAGAACTTTGTACGGCCCGCCTCCCGCAGAAGTTTTGAGATTGCTTCCATATGCACTCACGGCGATTTTCGAGACAATAAAAGTCCAGGTAAGACCTTGTCTATTGAAACTGCCTTAACTGCGAATGAACTGAATCACGATGTCACGCGAGAACCAACGCGTGAAATATGATACCCGTTTATCATCAAGAGAGTTTTACACAAGTATTTGGGCACAGATACGTATAGACATACCAACCCCATAGCAAATGCAAGTTCGACAAGAAAATTTATTAATACTTCAAAACTTGTATCCATGGCGCATGCCAATATATTGTAATAATATCTCCTACCTGTTACTATCCTTTTAACTGGTGGGTCTTATTATGGCAGAGTAAGCACTAGTATTACCTTAACGCAAGTTCAGATTGACTAAATTCAGCGCGATGTACATAAAGCCACACACTCCAGCACCACGTCAAAGTTCGGAATTTTCGCTCTATGCCAGCCCACGCCGATTCAACGATCGTATTATATGTCAAAGAGGAGCTACAAGTATGGCGACAGCTCTGAAAAATTGAGACGAGAACCATATGGGGAAGACATTGATTTTGGTTCACTGGGCCTCATCCGATCATAGTAAGCCAACAGTACATCATGGTAATCGCAGAAGTACGTGCACCATCCATTAAACTAACTTTGAGAGTACTTCTTGTTTAAGTCGGAAGAACTTGTTCTTTATGTTGAGAGAGTTTTTTGTATATTAATGGACTCTCCACTTGGATCATAAGAATATCAATTGTTAAAGGATTACTTTGATTACAAACCAGAAGTGTCTCACGCGGATTACAATAGTTACACCGATTGGCCTTAGTGGTTTTAACCAGTGCTTTGTAGCGCTACGTATTTCAAAATGAGTAGCCGTATTCTAATTTACCAGCTGAGCTCATGACTAGCGTCTATACAACCATATCCTTAGTAATATAATACTTCATTAGTATACTCGGTATTTGGCACTTGATTAACGATAGATTAGCAGGATTCATAATTGATGAATCTATTCTAATTGTTCAATGTTCCGCAGCGAATGTTGATTGCCTTTATTTCCTTTTAAGTCTAAATTGTCTGACCTATGTGAACTCTACTGACTCATGTAACGGGAAACGAAAAAATCTAATTATAAGAATGACAAAATTTTTGAGCGTTAGTATCTCATACTTGCAGAACGAAAAACTGCTGTTTTCTATTGGGCACTCACAAGAGCGTCCTAGTGCACTCCTCACCTACGAGACAATATTCAGGCGAAGTACAATAGAATGCAAGTTACATAGCCCTCTAGTGGTGAGAAAACAAAGCGTTCCATTTCCACATCATAAAGAAGTCCAAGGGCTAACATAGGAAGAGTCAATTTTGGACTTGCAAGGAACGTTAAGATTAGGGGCTTGTAATCGAGAAAATAAACCGTCAAATATCTTAAAGGTTTAGCATCTCAGTCATTTAATTAAAACACTAGGTAAAATAGGTGGGGTGAACACTAAGTTTCATTCATTTTATTCAAGATGTATCAAATTCCTTAGCTCAACGTCAACCTCAGATTTTCCTAAAAAATTGCTTACGAAGGTAGTAGGCTTTTGGTATAAAAAGCTAGTTAGATAGGTGAGATAGTAAACTGAAATAAATTTCTTCGCAAAAAACAGGCAAAACCCTCACACCAGTATCAAGTAATTTAAGCATACATTTTTTCAAGGAAACGTTTTGAAACTTTTGCTTTAGATTAAGAGTTCTATCGATTGCGAAAAACAGCGTTTCCGTTATTTTCTGAAAAGTAAAAAATTGATGTCAAAGCCTCGAAGGAGCAGCAAGTCTCATAATCCTGACTTATCCTCAGGAGTTCTATTTGTGTGGAAATAAGCTGTTATTTTTGTATAGCTTTTTAAATTCAACGAAGGTAAAAAAAACCGAATTATTGATCGCCCATCATGGTAATAAAAATCTTTTATATCTAAGTGTATTTCTTCCTATTACTGACGTAAACCGCAGCATGTTAATTTTCGTCGACGGAACCCATCTAGAAAATCGTTAAATATTTGATTAGAAGACCGGAATTAATACGCACAAAATCTCATAAATAATCATATAACAAAAAGTGCCCAGACCAAACACTTGTTATAAGGTTTTGTTATTGCAACGAATCGTATTTGCGGAGTGTACGCTGCTTTCTGACTCTATCGAGTGACTCGAGTTAGGTGAACGGTTCAGTGGAGCGACCAAGTACATCGACACCTCTGATGCAGTGAACCGTAAAACAAGCTGGTCGCAATCCCATTCAACGAGTACAGAGTGTCGACGTTCGCTTCAAATGCAGACAAAGCGAAATCAACACGCGCCCCCTGGTTGCTCAGCGTGAATAAACCCGAACGGACCCACGAAATATCTATCTCAAAGTGACTGCATATGGCTGTATGTATGCCTATATATGTATGTGGTTTGATTGCAGGATATTACACGCTGGCAATATTGAAGAGTATAGGCGGCGACTTAGAAAGGCTATCTTCGAAAAGTGTGAGTTGGTAATGTTTTATGAGGTACCGGCACGTACACTCTCGTGTGCCAACTTGAGACGGACAGTCATGATAAATGTCAATAATAAAAACCATTTCTGTTGGGAATTCCAGCACCTGGATCGGGTGGTATTGCTGTTGGTTAATTTAATAACTGATTAAGAATAGATGTTAGAGTAAATTTCCCAAGAAAAAATCCAAACAAAGTACCGCTCCCCTAATGATTATATGCCCTGTTTGTTCCATAATAGGGTGAGTGGGGCGCAGGGGTTCAAGTCATTCAGCTTCGGTGAAGGTCCCAAGTCAAAGTTGTGGATTTAGTGACTAAGGTTTAAGTCGGCGTCGAAACGAGAAAATTAACGAATGTGTTTCTGCTTTACATACTATTGGCGTTTTTTGTCGTCTGTCTGATAGAGAGCAAGAGATAGGCACTGACGAAATTTGCACAAGCTGCAACTGTACGCAACTATAAAATAATATACAGGCTAAATTCTACTCTGACCTCATCAATAGCGTAATGATGAGGATGAATGGTTTTTGTTTTACCGGCTTTCACATAATATCTAAACACAATTCGTTACAGCGTTGAGGAAATTACATTTGTTCAGGTTGCCATTCATTACAGACTTTTAGTATATTGCTATAAATTATATTAATGTCACTGAATGACTATCTTCGGATATCTCGGATATATTATAATATACTGTTTCATTGATTTTTAATCGTCTCTACGCCTTCATTGGAAGTTTGATCCATGATGAAGAAAGAGTCTGTAAGTACCATTTAAGGATCTCGATGTAGACGTTTATCATAACATCATTTTGAACAAATATTAAGCATTTAATAAATGAATATAACACAAATGTTATCGTAACCTCTAACCTATTGCCCTTGATAGACATCAACTGAAAGCGACTACATGAGCTTTGGAACTATCGGCGCCTCTTTTAGTAATTAATTATAGCATTTGCTGTCGCAGCCAATATGAGGTTCCAGTCGGTGTCCATTTAAACGTGAGTATTCAGTTTCATATATCGGAACCCGTTAGCTTCTAATTTCAGAATAAAGGTTTAGATCGTTAATTATATATATGTGTACCGGTGTTCCCGTTCCCGGTAGATACCGTAATATGGTAAAATCGGAATAGCTTGATTTAGCTCTAGCCGAGGCAATACGGCAGGCACTGAAAGTTTCCATTAATATAATTGGGCGTATTTTAAATTAAAATAAACATCCACGTACATTTACGGCCATATAATTCTGTTTGGTACAGCATTTTTTCTTACTTGATATTTATCAAGCTTAATATGCTCACATAATCATTTTTGACAAAATATAATTATATACTGCTATGTTTAGAAAGGAGTTTGAAAACCGGCTAGGGTAATACTGTCCCTATTCTTATAAGCTGAACTGTCTTTCTCTTCCGTCGCCAGAGTACATCCTAAGCTCTGCATATTGCAACGGAATCACTCAGGAATGTACTCAATAACTAGCGACTCAATAGCTGCTATGAAGCTTTGCTCTAGGAACACTCACCCTCATAGACTAGTAGAACCTGCGCCAGTCCAGGTGGGCGGCACCTTAGCATCTCTCCTGTTGAATATACTTCTTGGCAGCTATGCCATTATCCGTCAACTTAACTCCTGACTGATTCCATTGTTCCTTCGTGGTCTCAATAGAGAAAAAGTGAGAGCGAAGGAATGCCGCTCGTTGTTGCTCTCTACAGTGTTAAATCAAAGGCAGAGAAAGGGCGAAAGAGAATCGAACTACAAGGATATGAATGACAGCTATGGAAACGTATTCCTTTTGAGATGATAGACCTTGAAGAACGTTTAATAATTGCTACACACGATAGCTGTGAAGACTATAATAATCGAATACGTCTTCGAGCGCCGATCAATATGATCCGTGAATTCAAATAATATAGCGAGGGTTACAGGCATCGGCAATAAGCGCATGCCGCTTTTATAAACAAATAGTAAATACGTTTAGGTATATCGTGTTGCTTTATCCACTTTAGACTATTGAAATTAAACTAAAGTTAAACTTAAATATATCGAATTCTTTCAACAAGCTAAAATACGAATTCGCTATGAAACTATAGGCCTGTTTCACAACTACGTGTCAATTTTTTACCCATTTAGAGGCGACTTTACTACGGTTAAGCGGATACTGTTAGGAAAAATTATTATGCGGAAATACTTGTATACAGTTTATGTATAAAATTTCTGCATCAAAAGCCCATTCAAATCGCACAAAGACCTTAGTTTAGCTTAAGTAAACAATAGATTCATCTGGACTAAAAATGCCACAAGCGTGGATCGTCGGTGACCAATTTTAGTGTGGGTGGCCACCTGAGAATTTGTCTCTCAGCGCAAATACCTGGGATATATCCCCTGCTACTTTCGACGCCTCAGCCTCGACTTTTCACCCAAGAAGGTTGCTTTTGTGAGAAAAGGGACTGCATGATGATGCTTCAATCCTTTCTTCAACCCGTCTCAATTCGAGATAGGCCGAGCTCCGGTTCGACGGTTCGACAGTTCGGTTGTATAGTGAGTCGTCAATATTAGAAATAATCACACCTAGGTAGTGCGAATTTTCCTGCCTTCAGAGGATTAAGAAGGCTCGAAAATTAAAGAATGTTGAGATGTAAAGGACACCCATGAATGTCACAATCTTTAGTAAACAAATTAATACGTTTAAATTAAGCAGATATAAATCTTCTATTTTTTAATAATATATAGCCCTTTGTCTCAATGCAAGAACGTACACGTTTTTTTTTTCGTAGGAATACGCAAACCCTAATGCTGCCAGGTCCCTCATATTCAACTGCGCGGAAGCTATGCTAATTTTCTGCCTATCGTAGAAAACTCGTATGCATAAAAGGTAAATACTTGGACCAGAAACAGTATGACAACAGCTCAAGCTTTCTAATGCGCAAGTGACACTATGTTTTAATAATTATGTATGCAAGAACGCTAGAATGAAATTTTGTATACATTGTATTGGTAGGTACAATGATTTTAGTATATGAGACAATAATGCTAACTAAGACCCGACTATACATAATACAAAACTGTGACGAGGAAGAGATTTACATATGTCTGCAGCTAGGTGTTCTACATAAGAGACAATAAAAGACATTGTTTTATTTATTAAATAAGTCATTACGGAATGACCAATATTATCAATATATGCAATTTCGCATTAACACGAAATAGTAAGAGTAAGTCACAAATCATAAGAGAAATAATGTCTTACAGCTATAAATCCGCAATGCAATACACAGGAAACATTTAAAATGTTGGAATGGTTTTATTAGCGTTAGTTGACGAAAAGAAGGCAATTTACGTAAAACGTAAATCGTCTTCTGTGTAATATAAACCGCAGATAACATGCTGTTAGAACTGCTATGTTAATGCACCTTCATAAGAGTTCAATACAAAGCAAATAATTTTCCTCTTCTGGGTTCTAGTGATTATTATTTTTTTGTTACTATAGGGAAGTAGCGCTTCGTAAGACGCGTATATTTGCCAGCAGGATTTCTAATCGTTCTTTTCTCGTTGAACACATTAGGTTAGTGCTTGTTGTTTTACCTCATTTGGTGTTATAGCGTATGCATCTTTTTTACAGCACAGGTTATTTTTATCCCTTTAGAGTATTCTCTTATTCCTACTTGCTTAAAGTTTCACTCTTCCTAGAGATCACAGTAATTTCGTGAGAAGCACTGAAACTGGCGGAAATCCATTACCTTTTACGTAGAGTGTACAAACCTAAGCTTAGAAGAAAATGGACATAAGTTAAGTGATTAGTCTACGGAATTGCATAAAAAAGTGGTTATATATTCGACCCATTACCCAACACTTTTTTGAATAAATTTGGAAATGCAAAAACGGAAGATTTAACTGGCAGTAATTTTGCCTTAATTTAGTAATACATAGATATACTCGTATTTCAACAGTTCAAATTGCCGAATTTCCACCACCAAATTGGCTGAAATTTCAAGATATAGTTTTAATAATAATTTATTGTTACCATTTCTGAAACCTTTCCGTTTGAAACGAGCATATACTGTGCTATCTGTGTTCTAAAACAAGTGGCTTGACACTTTCGTTTAAACGTGAATATTGCCGTATTTGATTTCCCCGAGTAACGCCCCAAGAATATCTATTTGGGAAACTTTAATCCAATCTACTCCATAAAGAAATTAACGATGGAAGTATACTGTCCTAAATTTTGCATATATATTGAACACATTTTTTAAACTCCCTTCTTGGAGTCTAACGAGAGGACCAAAATATTTTCGTAAACGAAGTTTCCCGTGGGTTGATATGAATCCGGAGTGGCTGCTCTGGCTAACTTTAATTGGCTCAACACTGAGTTTGCCTGGACCGAAATTGATTCAAGATGCACTGCAGGTGTGTGATGGAGTTTTCCTTTTGCCCGAGATGATTGATGAAGAGGTGGTACAGCCATACGTTCTTAACCCGGTATGTACCAGTACGCATACGCAATGTTGAATCATTCTAGATTTTCCGATTCTTTGAATACAATATTCACGGGCGCCACACTACACGGGTGCTTGATGGTACAACACATGCGGTCGACGAAGTTCTCATTGCTTTTTGAGAGTCTGCAGATGTCCGGTCCACAATTCTTTCCAAGGGGCTTTCTAGAACCTTATCTGAAGGTTTCATGGTAGTGTCAGTCAGAGCTAGAGGTGCCGCAGTGCTGACTTCATAGTATACCTGTACGAACCTGAGAACCGGTATATGTTGTAGCCTCTGGAGGACGTTTCTCGTCGCACTGATAATAGAGTTGATCCATACAGAGTCGTCAAATAGCTTTAGAGAGGTCGCCACTGACATAAGCCCCTTGCGATCAACCCCGCTGAGATAATCTTTGTCTGGCAGTACCCTGGTATTGCACGGCTGCTGTTTCTGCTCTCGTTGTCGCTTGACGGAGATTTCCGCCATTACTTCTGGAAACTTCCTAGAGACGGCCTTGAAGGGCAAAGTGGAAATTCTATTCAGATCCAGTGCCGTGTCGGGCTTTGTGTTCTAAGCTGACTAGAGCCTCTTTCGTAGTGACCTTCGGTATGAGCTGGGCGTTTTTTCCGTTGGGTAGTTGTCTCTCCGTTGGGTATTTCTTCTTTTCAGGTGGAGTTATGCTTCGTATGATCTTATGTATGTATACATGCTTATGTATGTATACTCTGTACGTTGGTTAGTATAGCTGCTCATCTGTATGCATTGCTAAATATTCGTTGCAGCTGGATAGCCTCTTTAGTTTGACCAGCTCTACCTAGTGCCCTCTGATTAGCCTCTTCTAGTGCGGCTAAGCCGCGGCGCTTCATCTCGGGTATTCATGTTGCGTCTTCACGATTTTCGATTGCCACAACCCAAAACTCTACGCAACTTTAATCGCCGACCTGTGAATAATGAAAAAGCCGTGTGGTATCGCGAAGCTTGTAAAATCACGTGCGACATCTGTTTCCTTGTGGAAAGCACTCTCATTCATTGTGGCCAGATTGAGTCGCCATTCACTTCAGTACAGCGTGACCCCTGGCATTCTTGGTGCTAGAAATCCAAAGCTTGAGGCTCCATTAAAGTCTCCAGTAAAGATGACTGATATTAAGACGCATTATGTAGACGATGCAAGCAGATCGTTCACCAAATGTAATCTTCGGGTAAGCAGTTGGGACTACTGTAGTAGGCGTAGAACTATGCCATATGTCTAACCCCAAATCTAACCCCATATGAAATCCTCGACCTCTGTATTAAATAGGTATTGACTTGGATTGTGACTTTGATGGCAGTTTCAAATTCGTCGTCCTTGTAACAATCCGACCTTGTACACATGAGATGTTAGACTCACTGAATATGCATATAGAAGCATTTCGCCTCATTCTTATTCCACGAATAAGAACATAAGCCGCCCTGATTCTATTCCAGTCGGTCTGAATTTTAATTATAATTAAGAATACGAATTATAATATACTTAATAATAATAAATATAATAATTATAATTAATAATAATAATAATAATAATAATAATAATAATAATAATAATAATAATAATAATAATTAATTAAATTTAATCAGGTTAATGGCCAGCTTGGACTGTTGTTGTTATGCGTACGATGGTTCTAAAACCCCCTTCCTTAAATTCCTCTTATTCTCTGCAGTGAATCTTCTCCAGCAGGAGTATCGGCGCGTCCGTGGTAACAGGTCTATCTTTGTATCCATGGGTCGTGAAAGATTTCCACGCAGGCCAGCATGATGTTTACCATTGCTGGCTTCTTTGAAGAGCCACACCTTGTATACTGGACAAGCACTCACGAAAGCCGGATGGTCGTCCTGACAATTGCAATATGCAAAGCAGCCGGCGAGTGTGGCCGTGTGGCCTAGGGAGGCATATCTTTGGCTCCTAAGACCCATGACCGTCTCGTCGCTATCGATCGCTACATCGGCTCTGTGATTCACTTTGTCATTTCATGTGAAAGGCATTGGTACCAGTCCTGTCATTGAATTGGACATGTCCTCAGCGCAGATCCGCCGAGAGCGAAGCAGCAGTTCAACTGCCAGCGCACCGAAGAATTTGAGGATAGTAAAAGACCTGCCCTTTGCGCCTCTAAAGGGTCCCTTCTTTTACCGTCTGTAGCTTTACGCAGTTGGGAAGATCGTCGTTTTTTGTCATGCTCTGCTTGGACAGACTGTTTGCAGCTGTTACTCTGATGTTGGGGTAGTCGTACCCCCACCTCCGTCACTGTTTTGGTAATTTAGCGTCACAGGCAGAGAACAGGCAGAGCACTTGCTGAAATTTTGGTAATGTGTTACTATGCTTTTTATAAACTTCTTCGTTCGATTAGCTTTCCTTTCTTACAACCAAGGCACTAAGTAAGCTGTCCCCAAGGATGCTCTCATACAATCAGAATGTTTTTGTACATAGTCTCTGGCCAATTCAGCCGCTTTTAACTCTTGAAGGAATGTCTTGAGGAGAACTGTGCTCTAGCTCCTGTATCGCAACACCATCCTGTGCACCGATTCGGTCAGTTTGTTTCTTTATTTCATCTAAAGTTAGCAATCTTAACCGTCGTCTCAGAGGCGTCAGACATCGTCTCTAACTTTAAAACGTACTTTAACGATTTGTTTCTTCCAGAAATGTTGCTTTTTTCTCGATTCTCTTGATATTTTGTATTTTTAGCTTGATCCTGTTATAGATGTTTCTCTTTTCCTTAAAACCTAATGAGAAAGCTTTAAATATGTTCGTTTTCATGCCGAATTTTTTTATTTTCTATATAAGTCATTTGTAGCGTTCATTATCGCTCTCTCCTTTTTTTGTCTTCTTGCGGAGGTGCTGTAGCAGCTAGTTCCTAAATAGTAGCTAGCTCTCAAATGAAAGTCGGGCGTCACGACACTTGCCCTTATCTTAACTGGATGTACGAGACGTACGCAGGGACGTCTTCCGACGCTGTATGTCAAGTCTGGTTGAAGCTTTATGACAGACGCTTGTTGAGGAGAGAAAGGAATACAGATTTAGATACAGATGGTCAATTACGGGCGAAGCTCTCGTAAACGCAAAAGGGCAGGTTGCGTGATGAATCTGCGACATCAGCTCAAATATTTTAAAGCATATTCGAGAAGAAGCACTGGAGTCTGAAACATCAAGCTTTGTAACTCTTTTATTTTCCATCTTGATCAAAGGTATATCGCCTTGTATAATACGTAGCCCTATATCTACTAAGAATGTAAAGTACTACTATGGACTAACTAAGCGTGCAAGATATTTCCAAATGCATCATTATTCCATAAACATGATGCCTGTCCCTGATGCGTAAATAACGGGCGCAGTTATCTAAAAGGTCGGAGTCCGTTAAGTGGGGAAAAGACGCAGGTTGTTTCTATATTGAGTCACTTATTAAAATCTTGGCAAATATGCTAACGGTCAAACCAATTGAAACTAGCACCACTTCACTTAACAAACATTAACTATTGTATTGCATGTTGCTCTAGTTATCAAATTTTTTTAAACACTGCCCCGGCGAAGTTTCAAATTTCTGGGAGTGTCCATAAAAAATGGTATGCAACTAAAAATTGCAGGTTCTGTTTTTCAGTCGCTAAAGAATGCATTATATTTCATAATAATTTTTCAGATGGGCGAGGTATCAGGACATTATTGGTTGATGTCCCCGATGCGTGATGACCCCAAGCCCTACTTTGCAATCACGGAAATGACTCTAAACGACAATCCGTTTTTAGTTTTTGCTCGAATGACAGATACTATAATAGAACAAGCGAAGATGAATCTTGGTGAAGTCTGCTTGGACTCTCCAACCATGTTTAACTTCGTACTCGCACTGAGTAAGAGATGCATTCGTACCGGCGAAGCCCCGTCATTAGCCATGGACAAAAACTTTATCGTGGCTGATGCAGATTATTTACAGGTTAAATTTTATTTCTGTTTCATTCAAATGATTATATTAGGACTACAGCGAGCGGATCTCGACAAGAATTGTATTTATTACATCAACCACTATATATTTTTTAAAGAGAAACGACATTTGATATATAATTTTGGGCCACTGAGTCAAAAATTTGACGGCAAAAGGTGAGCTCACATAGCCATGGTCTTTAACAGTTTATTCTGATTACAAAAAAATTTCTATAATAATGAGGTAGGTGTATTAGGCTGCATACTATTACTAGGGTTATGTGGATTCTATGAGAACTATAGGGACTACTAGTACAAGCACCAAGTGGTGGTAGAAGAGGCTAGAGGATGTCCGAAAAGGCTAGATAATCACATAACTGTAAAACTGTAAAAAGTAAATTTTCAATGGAAAAGCTAAAATTGGAGTGCGTTCGAGTTATACGTGATGCCATATGTAAATGATCTTTGTATTCTCATTCTTCCCTCTACAGCCTTTATTCATTCTATTTATAATTCGTATATTCAAGGACACGGGAGTTTAGGTATAATGATAATTGAATTTAATTGTGTTTTTTACCAGGCTGCATCCCGAAACGGAGCGATATTCAGCCCACTAAAAACTAGAGCGATGCTGGTTCCCAAATTTTTTGATCAATCGTTTTCTCAAAGGGATTCTTTTCTTGTGCTGTACGAGTTTCGTGAAAACGGAAATTTTTAAATGGATAATATCAAGGCAGCCTGAGTGTTGGAGCCATTCTACGCCATATTGCCAGGCTTCTTAGAATAAAGAATAATGCTGTAGCGAATACATAATAGCGAATAATTTATTATCGTAACCTTACTGAATAGGCTGTTTCTAACGTGAACAATAGCGGACATCCTAATCAGCGCCCGGGCATGTTAAGTTCCATTCAAGGCGGTCTCTCACGCAGGCCTACGTACGTATCATATTCAATGCATTCGATAAGTGGGAGTTACATGTGTAACAGGAGTACAGCACTGAAGATATACTCGAGATATTTCTCAATACATCTTGGATCTACTCATCTTAAGCATTTTTATAGTTTAAATGAAGCGCTACTACACACTTCTTTTATACGTTATTTATATGAATTTATACGAGGAGTTATTTATACGGATACCAACAGATATACATTAAGCGTTTACATATAGTAGTGTTTACTAGTGTTTAACCCCAAAAATTATAAATCTTTCAGCTTTTGAATACTGTGGAATAACTAACAGGGCGCTATTATTATTATTATTATATTAATTGGTATAAAAAGAGAATCTTTAACGTTGATACAGTTAACAATAACGGTGCCGTAGGGCATACCATAAAAATAGTGTTCCAGAAGAGAAAAAATAACCAACTTGCCTACATTGGAACAAGTTGTACTTAAGAAACATAACTTATAACTTGATTTCTTTTCCCATAAAATACTTCATTGGGTTTGTCACAATCGTATGCTACTTCTGTTTAGTAAACTTGAATGCAGCACAGTCAATCGAGCTTGCAAATATAAAGAGGTAGTGATCGATATATAATTTTCGAGTTTTTTTACACGGAGACGTCATTAAATGGCTAATCTGATTCGGAACTCGGCTATAATTGCGAAATGGCTCTTGAGGACATCACAAGCAGCCCGAAATTCAACCATATTGCTCTTCACTTTGTCTGCTTTACAGGAAGGCCTTTAATTTTACTTATCAAAGAAAAAGTGCTGTGGTTTATCGCAGTTCAACTTCCTATAAAATTAAGTATTTGCTTTTATTTCTTATTATTAATAGTAACAAACTCGGGCATTTTCTAGTAAGATTAGATTTTCTTAGGAGCGTGTCCATCGCAGGACCATCAGAAATTGTCAGTGCACGTAGTATATCTTCGATAGCAACTTGCCACCAGGTCGGTACCTTGAAGAGCCACTGACAATATAGAAGTGTTGAGACTTCAAATTGATTATCTCAGGCTTTTTATGAAAAGTCGGTTAAAATCTTTGACGAAAATCCGAAAGGTGATTCATAGTGCATACAGATGCCCGATATCATTAGAATCCTACCTGTTTCGCAATGTTTTCCGCAATTTCCGGTGTTTTTTTTAGCTTCCGCCCCTACTTCGCTTTTTAATTGCCTCGAGCACATTACAAAGAGTTTACAAAGAGTATAAGCCACCATTACTCTTTGAACTGGTGCGTGGCAGCTCTGTAGCCAACAAGTTAGCTGCCACGCGACCTCGGCAAATTGGTTTCGCCACTATTAGCCTTACCTATTATATGCTTATCATGGTTCGCACATTACTAACAAATGGGATGTATTTTTACCCTTAATTAACGCAAAAGACAGTCGCACGGGATTGGCTCTTTGCTTGCTGTGAACGTTTATACGTTAGGCAGTTCACATCTGGTAGAGGCGGTAGGAACCATTTCAGTGGGCTTTCCTCTGACATGCCTTTATATTAGTGGTCATACGACCCATTTAGCCACATCTCCATTTCTTTCAAATTTTTGTTGTAATGTTCCGTAAACTCACCAGATTTCTTCAGTTTTTCTCACCAGATTTGGAATTCATATTCTCGGACCTTTGTAACTTAAGTATTAGTAATCTCAGCTTTGCATCAGCCAGGGACCACTCAGACCACTTAGTAGTTACACACTATTGGTAATGTTCGTCCAATTCTGATGCATTCGAATGTCTTGATTGTCTCGAGTGTGTCGAATGTTATGTTTAAGTCTAATATTTCAAAGCTCACAATTAAAAGCAGGATTTTTCCAACACACCCAAGCACAAAAAAATTTTGTTTTTGATTTCCTGGCATTTTTTATCGGTGTTTAATTTTTAGAATTTCCACATTGCCATCCATCGATACCATATGCGTTGAATTTAAACGTATTACTTCAATAAGAATATATTTCCCTTTGTTTTTATCATATCAGGCTAAGAAACTCCTTTTGTGTATCTCCTATGTTCATCTTGTTTCGCCCATTCCGCTAATTTTCTTTTTTACCTGATTATTTTCCTTACACTCTATTGGGCCTGTGATAGCTATGTTTACGAAGGTTGTTTGTTTTACAAATATTTTTTATGCATCTTATTGGCTTTGTACAATTGTCATTTTTGTACATTTCCTTTGCACTTTGCGTATGCCGGTTCTCGCCACACCGATATTTTACTTATTCCACACACCTAAGAACTGTGTGGAATAAGTAAAAATAAATTATATAATCTATCCAGTTCATAGCGTTGTATCTTGTTTTTCAACTACGTTGGCATTCAACTTGTTTACTTCATTTGTGTAAGTTCAAGGACAACTGCGCACTTCGTTATTTCTCTCGATTATATATCTATCGCATTACTACAGTGCTTTTATTATATCTAAATTTCAGCCCAAACTTACTTCCTTTCTTATATCTGCTTCTTGAATTTGAAATTGATTTGTTCCACATCTAAATACTTGTATTTTTCCTTCCTTAACATAGTTTTGTAAGTATTCTTAATTTTCTGTAGTAACTATATTTTACCGTTCTTTGTATTTACCATTGGTGCAATTACATTGTATAGTGAAAAACCGTACCTTGGCATATGGCATAAGCAGAACATCGCTTAACAAAAAAGGGACTGATTGCAGATATGTACCAGTAGTGCATGCAGCACAGACAACATACAAAAACACAACGTATCTAGTTGTTCTTATTCGACCAAGAGCACTCCGTTGGGATTTTCGGTAGTTACTGAGTAACCAGAAAGAGGATACTGTGCTAGGATCTGTTGTTGATGGCAAAAGAATGGCATTACTGCTTCCAGTTGTGCTATCTAACAAAAATGGAGAGGTAGTACGATTTGGCAGCTTCAAACCCGAGTTGTCGCCTTCGTGTTTCCCCCAACCAGTAGTCATTGCAATTTAGATGTCTATTTACCCCCTTGCTGACATTTGCAGGGCAAGCTCATTCTTCGCAACGTTTAGAGTGATTACGTTTGCTCCCATTTTGCCTCATTTCATTTATGTGTGTTGTACAGTGAGCAACTACGTTTCTCGTAGGCAAAAGTTGTCGCCTGTTCTCTTCATTCTTTGATTGTTTATTTGCTGACATTTTGATGACAAATAGTGGAGGTCTCGTATTGTGGCACATTTAAGCTTAGTTCGATGTAGAGCCCAATTTTCATTTTAGTTCTATGCAATGCGAATTGCTTTACTGTACTGATTATTTTTGTTGCTTTGTTGTGAGAATTCATATTACGTCAAAATTAAACAAATCAGTTGAATTATGTTTATTGTTTAAATACTCCAACAAAAGCATATTTTGGTACACTCTTTTTCATTTTTTTAAAGTGAACAGAAAAAACTTTTCCTGATATTTTAAGTTATGCACCAAAACTAGCGTGTATGAATGTTGTTTACTTAATTTTTAATTTTAATTAAAATTGAAATAAGAAAATAATAAGAAATTGAAAATGTTTTATATAAAAAACACACACACATAACACTAACTAACGTTGGCCTTCCGAAAAACAGTTGTAAACATAAAGCGTTGCTTCCCACGGTGAGCTAACCCCACTTTAATGGTTAAACTTACAAAACCCACGTCACCGTTAGGAATACAAAAAGGTTGATACATATCACGCTGTGAAAATCACTTTCAGGGCTGACCATAGCCAATATATAAAGAACACGGACCACAGCACGAAGTCTATAAATAAAAACAGCGGCGGGGACCCAACCCGTGCGCCTACGTGCCCCGTCCAGCTGCAAGGCGTACACAAATACACCAAGCCACCAAGTTGCACGTATGGATGTCGGGAGACTGGATACCATCGCAGAGGCAAGCGTATCAAACGCACGTGTTTTTTTTACGTGAATTGAAAAAGTGTCCGAACGGTATCAATACCATTTTCTTTAAAGTTGAGAGAGTGGTAAAATTCCATGCCAAGTGGATGTATAAAGGAGTCTGCAACGTAGCTCAAACAACAAGTTTGAGGGTGTACAATACGTTTTGAGAATATTCTGGGTAAGTCCTCGTCATGCGTTAACATACGGACGCTTACTATAGTGAATACTTGTAATGTTTTAAGCTAGTCCGATCTCTTTACTCATATCACTTCACAAGCGGCGGTCATCAATGTGTTTTATTTTCGTATAATTTTTGTGTGTGGGGTGGTGGGGTGGGTGAGGTGGTGGGGTATATTTGTTGTATACTGTTGTCCTACTTTGCAGCGAACGAAGAGCTGTGAGAGTTCCAGCGTAATCATCGTTGATTTTTTCTGAGTTGCAAAGGGGTCGATTATGATAAAATAGAAGAACACCTTCTAAAGCGTTAGGAGCGCGTGAAGCGTGAAGAAGGTTTCACACTGAAAGATATTGCACTTGAAACACCTCGCCGTTGCATAAAGAATTCTAGTCATCTAAGGACTCGACACGGGCGAAGGATAACTTGGAGAAGATATCAATTGTTGATTTATCGTAATAACTCTTGGACGTGGAGATCACTGTTAGTTCAGCACCGAGCTTCTTGAAGAGCTGCTTGAAAAGCACGTTGAAGAGCTTCGTCGGAAAAAATATTCCGCCCTTGCCGAATCTATTTACTCTTGCATTAAGTTCGCTTTTTAAAAAAGTACAGACTTTACGATCTAGCAAAACAACAGACTATCCTCCTAATATAGATCGACGTGCCTTACGCAAATGAGTAGCGGGCATAATTTGCAATGATGTTGATACGGAGGAAAAACAACACGTCACGATTGTACAACAGAGGCTTTACTCGGGCGAGTCTCCAGTTGTAGAATTTAAAAACTACATAAATTGCATGTCCCAATTCAACTGAATAATTGAGAAAATAAATTTCCATCTCTTTTTTTATGCCAATCTTATTAGGAAATAATATCCCCAGTTAATGGGTGGCTATATAAGTTAACTGAGTAATAAGAATACAGTAACCGTAGATACCATTGCTATGACTGTCAAAAAAGTCTGTGTTCCATTACTTGCTATAATTACTATAATTAAACAATTTCGGTCCGAAAACAAAACAAGTCCGAAATCGCGTGTTATGCTGTCCATGTTGGAGGCATACAAATTGTGTTTTATCCATATATAAGGTGTGACACTTCGGAAGCAAATTCTATGGGAAAAAATTTCAGTGTAAAATATTTCAGGGTTAGGTGTGCTGTTTGAGTTTGACTTAAAATAACATTCGCACCGCTAAGAACGTGGGCACTAAGTTTCATTAAAAATTATTCACTTGTTGGATTTTAATGCAGCAAATAGAAACATGCTTTTTGGGTTATTCAAGTCCTTTTATTGGTTCTGACACAAATAGCAATTGGTTACAAACTTGTTTAGATCCACGCTCACCTCAGTAGAGGAATAAAAAAAATTGTGGTTAGTAAAAATTCTTTTGTGGTTAACGAAAAGAAACTAGATTAAACATACGTAATGCTTTGGTTAGCCTTTAGAGGATTTATTTCTACGTTAAATGCGTTGGTTTTATTTATTTGCGCCTCCACTAAGATTAAAAATCTTCAATAAAAAAAAACTTAAACCAGTCATAAGTCACGTCGGAACGAATAGACACAGTTTGATTCTCTCCGAAAAAATCTTATTTTTTTCTATAAAATTTTAAAAAGTGCATATTTTTTTTACTAAATTTCCACATATGCCCGGCGTATCTATGTGTTATATTTTGCAATAAGCTTTACAGTATTTAAAGAATTTAATAAAGAATTAAAATTCATTGAAAATAATTGATACCAATTATACCTAAAAATGATTACGACAACGTTCCAACAAAGAAAGATTAAAAAAACCTTAGCGGATTTTATTGATGTTTAGCGTTATTCCACACTTCCCAACACGCTTGTCTTGACCCACCTGCCGTCGCTAAAGCAATTAACCTGCTTTAGGAAGGCAATATATCGAAATTTTCGTCCTGTCTAAATAATAAAATTGGAAATTTAGTGCAGAGTATCTATGCTGTAAGAGAAATGTTGAAGTGTTTGGATATGTATTCGAAGACACAGGTGCATCGCATTCGTTTCAATGCTGGCGGAAAGTCCAATGAAAGCCATTCACAGCCCTCAACACGTCGGTTCCAGATGCTTTTCATAGAAAGACCCCTTCCTCAAGTGAAACACTGCATTCGATATAGCAAAAGCTATGTGAGGTGGAGAGACCACTAAACGCTATTTGAACCTACATTCCTGCTTACAGCACCCGCGCAACGTTCACACACCGTTTCATCTTTGACACATCAGCTGAAAACACTCAACAAATTCTGCAAAGTCCGTGTTCTTGCCTCAATTAACGAGATAATTAGTCTATCTCCAGATGATAGATATTCATAATAATTGTGCTTTACTCTTTGGGTGTCTAACTAAAATGTACAACAGAGCAGAATTTTCATGATGCTATTTATTACTTTAATATATTCGCTAGATGTATCTATGCATGCACGATTCGATTTTTCTGAATGAATTTAAATGTATCCAATGAGAATAGATTTTTTAATCTCATCAAAACGACTCGGATTACGTCTTCATGCTCCTGAGTAAACATCACTGTAAAGCGTTTACTCTCGGATTGAAAATTGTCAACTAATTAGCTCTTAGCACTAACACACACTGCATCCGTTTGTCTGGAGTTTAAACATCACATTGAATATATCCTTCGCAGGTTTTATGCAATGAACCACAGATTTCCAATAGTTAATAGCTATAGGATACATGTTCGTAGCTTCATGGCACAAGTTATCTATCTATTCATGTGGACGACACTAGAGAGACACTCTGCAATTGGATTGACAGACAAATTCATTCCTATGGATGTGATCCTTTCGATGAGCTTATCGAAACTAACTCTATTAATACTGTTATCTAAATATAACTATATACTATAAAGCTTTTCATTCCATTGCTCATTCTATTACTTTGTTGTAGTTGCCAATCAGGGAACCTTCAGTCGCCCGTTGGTAACGTCACAAGTGAACATAAATATGAGTATTTAGATCATCGTATACTGGTGATGAGTTATATGAATGTTTCTAAATTCTTGAATTATAGATAAAGAGTAATAAACACTTTCATTTGATTATTTCTTAAAATGGAAGTACTAATGACCTATTTAAAATATCACGGAAACTTTCTTTTATTTTGTAAGCTAATCTTCACTTCAAAGGTTCAACAACAATATACGCAATCCAATTTCCTTACGTACTTTTTTGTTACGAAAACGTTATTCAAAATGTCTCCGCTTCTGTTCTGTATCTTGCTACAATTTACCTAGTGAAGGTCGTAAGCACCAACAAAAGCAGAAGCAAAAAAGCTGGAAGAGCGTACGCCTCGAAATCCTCAGACAGTTTTTAATAATGCAATGTGAATTTTTTGTTGCCAATACAGCGTATATAATAGAGTAATGGCAACGGAATTAATTTGCGTCTTGAGGTAAAATAGATCTATAATGTCGATATTACAGCCTCGTAGAAACTTTAGTTGTGAGCTCAAGTAACATGCCATTGTTACGACAGTAGCTGTGGGAGACGCATTCAGATTGCAGACTCAAACCGATATAGTCACATAAACAAATACGTTTTCATACACACAAAATGGTGTCAGCGCCTCCACTACTAATCTCTGACTCTTGCCAATACAAACACTAGCACATACACCAACATATGAAAACGAATTCTTCCAGGGTTAACCATTAGCCAACATTTAACTCCATATAAATAAGCTCCTATTACTTCCGCATTGTTTCGTCGGACGGATCCGAAAAATAATAATGATGGGGATGCTATCACTTCTCAGTAGATAGATAGGTAGTGATGTAAAAGTCTTAGTAGACGTACAAAACAATTGCTATGGAGCGGTCTAAAAGACGACGTTCCAACGGGTTGTATATTTAAAAAGACTGTTGATATAAATATATTACCAGTCTTTGTGTCGAGCTCGGTACATTCGCGTGCGCCTTGCAACCGGAGGAGACACGTAGGTGCACGAGTTCGATCCCCGCCGTTGCACATTTACATTTATAGGTTCTGTTTTACGACCTAATGCAAAAGTACCGTGGACACTAAATATTGGTTGGTCAGTCCTAACGATATTAACAGTCTTTCCAGAGCCACAAACAGTCGCTATAAAGTGCATCTTGAAGTTCACACTGCGACAGTTCACAATAGCATAGTGAGATTTTTGGGATATTCTGTCTGTGCATTAAAAAAGTACGGACCTTTCTGTTGCATCGAAAAGCATGCGTTTCTGTTGTCGAAAAGGAATCATTTACGAGTACTCTGAATGATGTGAACCAGTTGGAGGAGATTTTCAAGATTTTAGACGTTAAAAAATTAACTTAAACCAATCAAACTGATTTAAGAATAATAATTTGCGAATGTGAACATCAATCCGCATAACTTTTCGCAGGGGAATCCCAATAGAAAACCTTACTCCAAAATTCTCTCAGAAGACAGAATCGATATTTAATTTTAAAGATAATGAAACGTCTCAGCTATCAGAGTCTATATAGAAATCTTTTAGCATATGGTGCTATCACACATAAGCACGAGTAAACTGCCAAAACAAATACTAGAGATTTTGAAATAATTCTTAGTATCTGAGTTCTAGTTGTCCAACTGTATGAGCTACGCGCCTCACAATAATGCACTTCTATCCTTTATTGCGTATGTTGAAGTCAGACCTGCATTGTGTACTATTGTGTTCGAGATTTAAATTGTCCTTGTCAAGAAAAAAATTAATCGACGTGGTACCATTATTATCATTCATCATTACAAACAGCTCGCCGTTTCGATTAAAAAAATTGCAGTTCGTTTTTCTGCTAAATGCAAAAATTTTAGAAATATTTCTGTTTATTTGATCATACTTTAAAAAAATAGACAAAGCAAAGAACCACAGCGGACGAAATTAAAATAGCTTAAAACACCTTTAAATGTAGTACGTTTGCATTAATTTGGACGGCCCTTCCGAAGAAAGATTAAAAAAAGTGCTTCGTGCGCGTTAGTGCTTAGGCTTTAAGTTTTACCCATTCCAAAGAACTAATAATCCTGATCGAAAATTGTCCTGTAGGTCCTACACGCAGTAGATGTACGGGGCCTACAAAATTGGTTGTGCCGCTGTTTTCGAAAGCTGACAAAGATAGAACTAAATGCGTTACGGTATGATTTTATTGTACATTATTTGTGACAGGTTTGATTTGCTATAAATCTTAATAACATATAGTTCAAGCCAATTTGGCTTCTTCTAATCACTTTGCTTATACGATAGATCTTTAAGTTCTAGGCAGAGCTGTTAACACTTGTTGTTGATGCCTAGGAGTTTTAGTTATTTGAGGTTTTTGTGTTCTTAGTTCATGAACCCCACCCAAGTAAGAAATAATATCGGGGAACCCACCAGAATTTTCGCAATTTATTTTGACTTTCAAGACAGCATGATAGGTACCAATATACTAACAGTCACCCAAAATCATTTAACATAGTTGCTCATCAATTTATTCTATAGAAATTAAACATACATTATATGCTCTATTGTGTGACTATAAAATAATTGCCGCTGTATTCGATCCATAAAGAGTCGCGAAAATGAAGCAGTTTTCATTGATTCACTAAAGTTTGCTATCCCTGAAAGAAAACAGGATTTATTAGGTTACCGTGACAAATCGTAGTTACGGTATCGATGTTTGCACGCTGATTAAGGTCAAAGGAAGACACTGAACCCCGTGAAAGTAGTGCTAAAGAATTAGTATCGAGAACGCTATTTCTAACGTCACAGCCAGTGACTGGTAAATCCGGTCTAAGAATTTTGAGGGTGCATGTATGTATGTTTATAAGACAGAAAGCAGTGGAAGGATAAAGCGACACTAGCTAACTGATGTTGAAGCTTCCTTTCCTCTCACTATATCTCTCCGACTCCATCTACCAGCTTCAGCAGCCAAAGTTCTTTCTGCCGCTTTATTTTAAAATTCCCGAAACTTTTGACTGAGACGGACTCTTTGGCTTTAGCTGTGAATTCTCGGTGTGGAGTCACTTTCCACTCACTTCCTGACTCTCCCGGGTCGGCGGTGGAATCCGCCGGGCCGCGCAAAGCGATAATATAGGGTTGGAGGACACCAAAGGGGGAGCGAATAGGAGATGACGGAAGCAGTGGCTGAGTCTGCTAGTTGTGCTTCAACTGCGTCGGGCTTCGTCTAGTGCTGGGTGCCGCTGTGATGACGATGACGAAGTTGGAGTACAACAAAAGATTTTAACTCTACGCGAAGCTATTGAGAAGTTATTAAGGCCATTATTACTGTTCTTCTCAACAGGTTTCTCTCCCTCTCGCACGCACTGTCTCTTTATCTGTCTATCGCTCGCACTCTGATGCGCTCGCTCCAATAGCCAGCCTCCGCAGCGCATTGAAACGATGAAGTTAATATTCACGGCGAGAGTGGTTTGTCCAAAATGGACTGGGTATCATGCAGCCGATTCGCGTAATGAGGTGAACGAGGAATTCTGCCGCTTTTTTACCAGCACCGACTGGATGGCATTAGGACTTAGCTGTGATACTCCATGGAGCCTTAAGCACGCAAACATAACGAGTTCGTGTATTTTATGTTTGCAAAGCGGAAAAAATATCGTCTAGCATCGGATGTTATATTAACTCTTCATACGATTTTATTATTATTATTACTATTATTGTGCCGCTGTCCAGGATCATCTCAAACCCCAATTTCGATTTCAACTTGTATAAGAGTTTTGTTATTCCACATAAATAAAATATTTTGTCCAGTATAAGTCCGTACAATAATTGTCATTATTTACTTCTGCGTAAACGAAAATGAAAATGGGAATGTGTGAATGTGTATCTAACCATATCTCCCTTAACCCCAAACCCTACTCTCATCCAATCAAGGACGAGGGTAGCAATTTTCATCCAAGTGGTGACAGAAGCTTCCAGACGAAATTTCTTTTACGACAGTCCCTGTGTTTGCCACTTTTTTTTAACTCAACTCTGCAATTAAGTATGGGATGTTTTTACTGAAGAACGTATTGTTGAAGTGGTATCTTGAATTAGCAGTAGTCTTTTTCTGTTTTCGCATCCCAATTTAAATTAATTGTGCTATCACTCACGTACGACAAAACAGCTGTGTTGAACTTAATAGTCAAATATTTGCCTTTCGTTCATGGCTAAATAGTGGAATTCACTTACAATGACCTAATGTTATAAGTATAATTATTGTTACTTATTTTTACTTATGAGTTTGGGTCGTAACGCCTGCAATTATAATTTACATTCATATATTTATCTAGGCGGAAATGAAACATCGGGTGAGTCATTTACACATCTTAATAACTAGCGACTTTAAAAATACTAAACTAAGCAGTGCGTATATTGCTTTGCGTCAACTAAATATAACGGTAGAACAACTGTGATATTGGCTTGTTGAAGTGTTTACATATTAAAATGCATTAACTAAACCATAGCACTAACGACTTTTTAAGAATGAAAGACAAGGCCGTCTGGACTATTTATTTGAATATCACATTGGATTTTGTTTTTCTATTATCTTATTTTATTGCGGTTAATTAAAAATAATTGGGCAGCCATTAAATGCTGAACTTGACTGATTAGTAGTTTCATGCGGCCTGAGGTTTGGTAAAAAAAAAACAACCAATTTATATGAGTTTTTCAGTTGCTATCTCGTATTTTAAGGGTCACTTTAGATGTTTCGCATGAAACCTAATTTAGGTGAATTCGTGGGCCGTCCTTGAAATTGGCAGCGACCTCAATTCAGTGAGGCTTAAAGAATCATAGCACCATAGACAGTGGAACGAGGGCGATTGTAATTGTCTCCGTTGGTAGCAGATGTAGTACTACAAGCCTTCTCTTTGGAGGTAGATTGTCAGTCCAAGGAGCAGTCGCATCTTCTTTCCGATCACCTGCATGCGCTTAGCGAGCAAGATGAGGAGGAATCCGTCAACGGGATTCAGCTGCAAATTCAATTCGATTTCGACTTATGGACGACCGACGGAGACAACCTGAGCTTGCCTCTCGCCCGCAGAGCAATAGACCGTTACTTTGAGAAGGGATTCGTCGAAAGTAGCTCG
>MNPL01006662.1:50289-117100 GCA_002081605.1 Tropilaelaps mercedesae | reverse complement strand
GCGGGTAGCCTCACCCTGTACTACGTGAATAGGAGAATGACTGACCCGCATTGCATCGCCTCGGCGCGAACGCAAGTAACTGAGTCGAATGCAAGCGACGGGCGTGCCACGCTGTTTTTCAAGGATCCTTTGTAGGGGGTAACTTTACGCACAGTGAACCACAAGGTTTTAAACAGATGCTTCGCTAGCGGATCTAGTGGCAGAGTCATTCTAGACTGTGAAATGCAAAATGTTCAACCAGCGTTAGAGCTTTCGATGGTTTATCTAGCAGGTCGTGTGCCTACAGCAATTAGCGATTGTGAAAATGTTTTCTCGCTTATAATATTCGAATCGACTTCAACTGTTGAAACGAAGTCCTGGTGAGCTACGGAGGAGAAATGATGTTTCGCAGGCCAGCGGGAGTTTTGCTATTGAAAGGAAATCAGCACACCATATGCTATTAACGGTGTTACAACATATATAGGAAAACTGTGATTTTTGCAGTGCAAATGGACAACGTTTCTTCGCAACGGTAACTGGCTTAGGCGATCTAAGACTAAACGCTCGGTAGAGAGATATACTTTGAACATTAAATATCGCGTATAGGCAATATCCTGAGCTAACGCGTGACCCCATACTATTCGAGTGTCAAGATAACAATTTCTTTAAAATGTTGTTACACAAAATAATTTTATTCACTGTTTTTTTTATATACAATAAGCGACATTTGAAAATGTGTTGTTCTTTATAAGTATTGCGATATAATAATATTGTGCAGATACTGTCTTCCTCACACGTTTAAATAAACTATTTCTTTGCAATTTGCTCGGAAAATCAAAGTATGTACTTCTTAGAAAAAAGTGCACCGAAAAACAGCGAATTAAACTTCCATCGTACTTTCAGAGTCTGATTTTGGTTGGATGAAAATGTATTAAACATTTACGCTTAAACATGCTTACGATGAGTTGTGCGTCGGCACTTAGACTGAGATGACGCACACCAAGCAACGCATATTCTTAAAATGGACTGAAATAATCAGATAAATTGCAAGAATGTAAGTAATTGTAGACGACATACATTATTTAGGCCTCCAACAAGATCTGATACAAAAATAAATCAGGTGACCCTTTTAAATCCTCAGCAGAATATATTCTCAGTACGTAGCCGTCATCTTTATCCTTCGAGCGAGCCCGATATGGAGTACACCTTGAAAACACCCAAGGAAGACTTGGATTGCCAAAGCAGCCTCACAGCATTGACAGCAGCACTAGTTGTAGAAGTCAACATTCATCAAAGGCATCAGTATAAACCAGTCGCATCGATGGTTTGAATGGTTGAAAAGTGCAAATATCTACTTCTACTTGCGTGTCACCGCTCTCGAGATGTCTCCTGCTGTGGTCGTTCCTTCGACGATTCTCTCCTGTCGATCTGGCTTCGAATCCTGATAAAAGTCCTCCTAAGTTGTCCTGTCCCTGACAGAAGATGACACCGCTGATGTTGATGGCGAGCCACGCCTCAAACTCTCAAAGCGACCACCCTGTTCTAAGCCAAAACGGCAGCCTACAATATAACTGTACACACTGCTTACAATGCATATGTTCTTCTCAGTTTTAGTGTGCATATTAGAAAAGCTTCGAGCACGGCGGCTATAACAAAGCTATGGGTGTTAAATGTGAGGCACAGAGAATATAAGGAGAACATTTAAGATCTGTTCCGTAGTCGTTAGATTATTTTGACTATAGTCCGAGTAGCAATCTGTAAACCTGCCATTCTAGAAATCATCACGACAATACAGTAATACTTTATGCCAATTTTATTCACTACAATAGATCAAACAAGTGTGTTGTCAAGCACACAAACCAAAATTAACTTTTTAAGAAAGAACTGAGCTCGATAACACCAGGATACGATAACTGTCATGGTTGTAGTCTGGATGGCTAACTGGCTGGCTGTTAACGTAGTGTTTAGCTTGACAATTCGAATCGCGTTGGTGATTGATACATACACCTCAGATACGTCGTGGAGTTAGAATGCTTGAAGTAATGCGAAAGCGATTCCGAACTAAAAACGTGGGTCTCTTAACAATTTCATTTCAGAAACACGATGACCAGTAAATTCCCACTTTTTTCTCTAAATAGAGAAAATATTAAAGCTGGAAACTAACGTTTAAAATAATAAATTGTCAATTCTACAGGATATCACTAAAAAATCTATTAGTGATAAGAAAAATTTAAAAACCGCTCAACAGCTAGCACCACTACTTGAATATAAGGAGAGCTTTGGCAATGGTTATATAGGACGGTCTCATTCGTCATAAGTGGTAGGATATAAAATGAATAATACTCTGGCTACAAAGAAAATAGCAGTAAGCATATGGTAGAGCCATGTCCACCAGGTGGCGAAGGCTTAGAGTACATTGCTCGATATATGGCGATATATGGCTCGATATGCGATCGCAGTTATCTATCACCAATACTTTATTTCGATTTTACTGTAGGCGAGCCTTAGGTCACATGAACCTATACCCTAAACTTTATTAAATGAAGCCCACGAATATACAGCATAAGGTCTGTTTATCCCCAACTTTTCAAGTTGCTCTAAATGGCAGCCGCGTTATTTACCAATCTACATACGCTTATCAGACCACTTACTTGACGAACCTTTCATGTATGTTGACATGAAAATTCTGATAAACTATGATAAAAATTATCGTAGGAAAGTCTAAAGTGGTGATAGAAAAGAAAGTTATATAAGCTAACCATTAGTCTTGGTTAAGGTACAAAGCGACGCTGTGCGAAATAATTCAAATCAGCTGATAATTTCACGGTAAAAACCAGGAAAAGGTAAAAATATATTTTTGAACAAAAAAACTTGACATTAGCTTATTAAATAATGTCCGTTTATTTACCTTGTTGTCTAATTTGTTAGTCAGCATTACATAATGGTTGTTTCAACTACTATTCTTTGAGCTGAAGCCTCGAAATTCGCGTGCGTCCGTGCTATCAATACAATACAACCTCTCGTTGGTTTGTTATCGTTGTCACCGCCATTAATTATCGTTGTTATTTTATATATCACAATAAACTTGTTCACACATTTGCATACACAAGTATTCTTCAGTTACATTCTGCGTAGATACTTTAACACTTTCGCATACATTTTTTGATTGATACGGGCGACCCAATAGTAGGAAGGAAGCTCCACGCGGATGGTACGAGGTGATCGGAAGCTTGTTTACTACATTCGTTAGCAACAAAACCTGGTTCAAGCGTGATGGATCGGCGGGCAGAGCGCTGACGATGACAGTGAAAGAAAAAGACATCTCTAGCCTTATTAAAGTTATAGTACAGAAGTTATTAAAACATAGTGCCGCGTAAAAATTGTTTATAATTCAACACTACTCTTCGTGCGCCCGTCTACCTAATTTAATTGTTTTATCCTTACAATTTCTTGACTAGCGTGAGATACATTTTAAAGTGTGCAAACATCTAATTTGTAGATAAAACAGTTTTTCATCTTTACTACCGATTCGTAGATAGTAGCTCTTTGAAATAAAATAAATATGGAAATATAATATACTTGAATACCACTCTGTCTAACCACTTCATTCTGAACAATATGTTCGATAAACTTAAGTTTTTCAACATTTGAGTTTTTCTGGACTTCGATTTAGAAAGCGTTATTAAGCATAAATGACGTTTTCATCACAGGGGGTTAAAAATTGAAACTACTATGGTTACTGAAAACGTGAGGGACCTCTACTTACACGTATCATCTATAGAGCACAAAAACACCTTTATCACACTGTCTTCTCATAAGATGTAGGTGCAATTAAATTTGTTTATTTCTGGTTGCAGACAACAATAGGCGTCGGTAGCACACAGGAGAATTTTTAACAATCTCAACAAACTAAAGGATTGACATCAAAAATAAATATTGAGCAATAGAAATTTTTGTAGGCAGTATGAAGTGCACTGGTAAGACTGCACTACGCTAATGTCTGCATGTTATGCTTGTGTAAACGTATTTAAAATGAGCACGTCAGAAAACTCCTGTGAAAACGAAGAAACTATAAGAAAGTAAAATATAATACGCTTAGAACTTTGAGGCATTGGCCTTACTGAGACTATATGGTCTTCTGTCCTCAACGTAATAAAGTTTCATAATTACCTAATCGAACATGTTACCCCTGTGGTACAACGAAATTTGAGTAATTTCAAATGGCACTTGTTAAATTTAGCGCTAAGAGAATACAGCAGAAATAGTTGACCTTGTATTTATTATAATTATTATTATTGTTAATAATATTACTATTATTATTATTATTAATATTATTATTATTATTATTATTATTATTATTATTATAGTTATTGTAGATAATAATCATTATTATTATGTATGCTTAGTAATCCCTTAATCACAACAAACACCAAAATTATGGCGCTGCAAACTTAGTACACCATACATGTTAAACTTTGGTGCAACACAGTTGAGGCTTTCCTAATTCAGTTTCGCCTTTCTATAATTTGTTAACCAGTTCTCGTTTCCTTTTCATTAAATTGACCAGGTATCTTCCTCTTTAGTTTTCATGTTCGAATGGCGCAATTTCGATGACAACCTTCCTGAGTTCGCTTCATTTTACTTTCGATATATCGACACTTCTCCAAGCGAATCAGGAAACACGTCCTAAAGCTTGTATGAGATCCTCAACTTTACTTAATTCTACTTACTGACTCTTTCAATCTGTTTTTCGTTTAATCATTGTTCTAATTCACATATTTTTACCATGTTCTTTTACTCGGATTCTTTCGCTTCTAATGGAGAACCAAGCTGTGAGTCGGGACTGTGCACTTGTGCCTGCATCCAATCGCTTCCGATTTGATGCCCAGGTGACGGTGGCAGAAAACGTCTTTTTTTAGCTAGCGGGTCAGCTTCAGTGTCTGCGCAAGTTCTGAGGTTAAGTAGGCTACCCCCGGAGGCCAGGTTAGCGAATAAAGGCGCTGCAGGCGGAAACAGACCTGGATAAGCGGGAAGGCTAAGCAGCGAACGCGGCAGGCCAGGTACGAGTCCTCCGTACGGGGCACCGCCACCTCCACCATGGCCACTTGCTCGAAACTGTCCAGCGAAATACACAGCGGCAGCCTGATTTACCGTCGATGGCGTATCTGCCGTCGACAATGCAGCTGATGATTCAGGTCGTGTTTCTCGGGCCAAACAATCTTTATCATCCGACGAGGAAGTTGGGGAGGCTGATGATCGGGCGGGTGGACTTGAGGGTGAGAGCGGTGCACGGGGCGGAGATGCCTGAGCAGGTCCCATAAGTTCCTCAATGGCTGCTAATACATCGCCCCTATGGCGAGCTAAAGTTGCTACAAGCAGTGGTGCACTCCTATGTGGGAACAGTTTCGCGAGTGTATCGACAGGACGTCGTTTACTGTCAGTTTTGCTACTCAAAGTACAGAACGATGCTGGAGAAGCGGCCGGTGAGGGTGACCTCCTAACGAATTATCAAGCCGAAAAATACCACAAGTAGTATGCCTTTAGTTTTATGGACTCGAACGTCGCATTAAAATTAAATGATACATTATCAATTAGTAAATCAAAAACAAATTCGCGTTAAATCGGGTAAACTAACTTAATCGTAACCCTACAGGCGAGCATGTGGAGTAAAAAATTTCTCACCTGAACAAGCCTTCTCCATGGGCACTGCTTGCAATGGAGGGTTGTGGCGATAGAGAAATCTGTTTATTAACAGAATTTGATTCCTTGGGCGTCAGAACCCTCTCACCCGTTTCCTTTTCAATCCATCCCGAAGGAGACCTGCTTCCAATATTCGTTCCGTTATTTAATCCACTGGCGACATCCAAGGCAAGAGGTTGTTCATCGATTTTGTCGTCAGAGTTGAGCGTCGTCGGATGCGGTTCGAGTTCATCTTCATCAATAGACTTGCGGCCTGCAGGTCTAATGCTACAACGGCGATTTGTGGCGCCGGAGTCGCTTGTATTGGACAGGTTAACTACTCCAGGCACAACGCCTTCCACAAGCAGCTTTTTCCATTCTACAATACCACAAATGCGAGAAGTCAATTAGCATGTGGATCTGAGAACCTTCACGTTGAAAACCTTGTCCTCGATCAGTAGAATTGAACACTTTCGACTAGCTAAGGATTTCTGTAGGCCCATGATTATTTGACAGTGGACATTTTTCTAGGGCTGACCATCAGCCGACATTTAACGACCACGGTAGCGCTTTTCGCATTACTTCGTAAGACGGACTCAATATAAATGTAAATGTGCTACGGCGGAGATCGAACTCGTGCACGTACGTGTCTTTTCCGGTTGCAAGGCGCACACGAATGCACCAAGCCACCGAGCTCGACTGATGGTGGATGTGCAGTGTGGAAAAACAAAACGTATGAGTCAATATTTTGAGTGCCGCATTCCGGAAGATATTGCGAGAATGTAGTCAAGGGTCGGCGAGACTATTCTGTTGATGCGCAGACTAGCATCGTTTTACTCTCATTGACTTTCATTAACCCCGTAGCAGGTCTTCGCCAAAACAGCATGTGAGCAAAACTATTAAAGAGCGCTCTAAACTAACAACACTCTCGGCATCGAGTTAGGCATATTAGATGTCACATGCGGCACAAATAGAATTTCGCATCCCTTTAAACTTTGTATCGCATAATGAGAGTAGTTTATCATGTTTCATATCATTCTTAAGACAGAACCGCCAGCCAAAATAATAAGACTTTACTAACTACAGTAATAAGATTGTAGTAACAGCAGTAGATTCATCACAAGAACATCATCCTCGTCGTAATCGGCATCATCATCATCATCATCATCATCATCCTTATTGTCGTGGTCAGCTACAACGTCAACAACAGGCAACAACAACGACCGCGACAACGATAAGGCACTACGCGGTGAAGATGTAGAGCTCCAATCTCACGAATTCACTCATTCACACTGATCAATGTATGCACAGAAACGAGGGTAACAAATACAAGCACAAAAGCTAAACAGTATGTAAATATGGAATAGTTCGCAACAAGCAAAAAACCACCTAAACATTGCCATGCAGATCTTTCTTCTTATGCTTATTGCTTTTCGTCGGTACAATTGATCTCATTGTTAGAATCACTAGGCGCCTCCACCGTTCGGCAGAAGCTTTGCAAAAGCTTTTGGCCGATATATTCTTATAAATATCGCTGGTTGAGATCGACTCTCAAGTCAAGTAGAGGAAGCATTCTGGGTAGGCAGCTTACACATAGACTTTACACAAACGAAGCCGACTAACATGAATGAACCGTAGATACACGCAAGCCACAGCGGGGCCCATCAAGTTATTGAATGGTAACTTTGAATTTTCACCTTGTCGTTCTCTTCATAAAGAGTTCTTTAGCCATAACATTTCGAATCAGAATTATTTAAAAAGCCACCTGTAGTATTGTAATCAATTCGTATTGAAGGTCTTGTTCCTGAGATCTGAATATGGCTTGAAACTGAACCTAACCTATGTATGCCACACACCATACTGAAGTTAGTCATAAAAGAGGTTGAATTCGTGACAAACCAAGTATAGATAATACCTGTATGGCTGATTAAATATGGGCATACTGTCAAATAGAGCAAATTTCATGTGTCGCGAGGGTTTTAAAAGAGCTATCTATATACCTGACGTGCACGAATCGGCATAGAAGGTGGCATATGTGTACTGTGTTCAACTCTCTAAAGTTTCTCACCAGCAGGATGCAGCCCCAATAAGGTACTAAACATTTTTGATTCGGAATGGAACTCGCACACACGTTCACGAGAAGCACACAATATGTATGTATATATATTAGGGCGATACTCTTTCGTTCTGAAATATTTTGCGGTGTATTGTGGCCGCCAGTGAGCATCTCTAAAAAGTGTGAACCCGGTGAGATCCAGGCGACAATATAATGTTGTGCAGAAGCATATTACAACTTGACTACGGCCTAATTAAATCACCTAGTACACCCGTGTAGTCCTATCATCTCGTACCGCCTCTGTTCGCAGTAGGAATCTTGCTGATTTTTCTAGTTGGATATCGTGGAGTGACATTTATTTGCTGCTACAAGTTGAGAAAAACCGGTGAACACAGCAGATGCTTTTACTGTATTTTGCCTGGGGGCTTCCCATACGAGCTTGCGTAGGTTACTGAGTATTGTCCATGTGTATATATTATCTGGGTGAGCAATTTTATCAAATTTATCCTAAGATTTGATAAACACTGGTACACATTGCGGTTGTAATTGGACATATGTTTTGCTTCGTCATAAAACAGAACACCTTTCGCTTACTATTCGTCTTTGGAAATATGACCGCAAAGATATGAATACTCTTTCTTAAGCAACTTTTGCAATTGAGATCATCAGTTCATTAGTATAAAGGTGCTGTTATGCTTATTTTTGCATCTGCATTATTAACGGTATTTTGGAAAATCTCTCATGCATATTCTCATCGTATTGCACGGGTAATAAGACTTTTCATGAGTCGACAATTTTATAAACAGCTCTCGAACGTGGACACGTGCGGTAGCAATACGCTATTATATATTTCCAGTGTAGTTGGGTTAGTGAATGAAGCGGACGCACGGAAGAAGAGAGTCACTGTCGCCAAAGCTTTCCTGTATCATTAACAGTAAAAACGCCAATGGACACCATTATTATCCAGGCATCGAGAACTCGATATATGATTAGCTATGGACAAGCACAATGTCTATGTGCCTGTAAGCAATCTTGTAAGAGTATGTGAGGACATAGTAGTGTCGACATTCTGTATCTGGAACTAATAGAAGCAAAGTCCCGAAGCATGCTCTTATAATAAAGAAGGTGGATAGCAAAGGAGCTTATGGTGATGGCAAGCAGCAAGCGATGTAGACAAGCGTAGCAGATCTTGAGAAGTGAGAAGACCGGAGGTGTCAGTAGCAGCCATCAGCCCGTTCAGTGAGCAGCGGTGGCACCAGCCAACGAATCCACCACCATCAACAGAGACAGACGAAGAGAATAAAAGCTTCCTACGGGGAACAGTGAATTCGTACGCCAGGATGTAGAAATATAAGCAATAGGCGGTTAGGAGGACAGAACGGAGAGGAAGGGAATAGCAAGAGACAAAACCTCGGTGGCAGAAGCAGTACCAGCAGTAGTAGCAGCATCAGCAGCAGCCACAAACAACAGAAGCGACACCAAGAAAAGATTCGGTTGCCAATAGAAGAGAATAGGATCATGCTCCAGGAACTATAGGCGTTTGCGAACCAACCAGACAAAGAAGAAGAGTGGCCAGGGCCATCGTTGTTATTTCTATGCAGATTCGAATGAACCACGACATCGAGCAGATCTAAGCATTATTAGTGCTAGAAGAACATACCAATTTTATGGTGCGGATACAACCGATACAATGAAAGAAAAGCGTAACTTTCTAAAGTTACGACGTTAGGGCTACCAGTGCCAGCCCTGAGATGGTGTCTAATATGTCAACTTCCACACTATTAAATATTGCGGCAACAACAGTGTAACACATAGTCAAGCAAAAATTTCTGTCTTGTATAAAAGTTATATACGGTGACCGTGCACGAATAGATACATAATTCATATAGATGCACTAGATCTTTCATCTTCATATTTGTTCCTGCGATGAGCACTCAAACCAGCTTTTGAAGTAGACTGGCGGGTCCACTAACGCGCGGCGCATGAAACATGCAGGAAGCATATACAAGAATGGAAAACCAGGGAATAGAGTGTGGCAAGAAAGAGTAAACGTAAATTAAATGTTTCATAACAATTCAAATATTGGGTACGGATTCTGTTGGTCGGCGGTATACGCCGCAGCAGCAAACTCTTTCATGAGCAACAAAGACTGTCGCACAATAAAAAAAAAGTTTAATTGTCTATTGTTGTCGCTTCGTTGAATTCAAAACTCGTTACAATAACAATACGAGTACCAACTGAGTATGTGCTCCCCAAAACGAGATACACACTCAATTGGTGCTTGCAACTCATTAAGCAATGTTTGTTCAGAGGTTGCACGATGGAGATAGCTTAAAGATGCGTTTCAATAAGAATAGTCTGAAAATCCGTGAGCTTACTGCTAGATTTTACTACTTTCGTTACGACGCCAAGAATCGATACACAAACTTGGATTTTGTATTCGAAAATGTTCACTCCTGATCGGAGATCGCGGATGTAATATTACAGGAAGTGATAGGAAGAATGAAGCTTTTCCGATACGTAATAAGACATAGCAATGGAGACATATTTAAATTATTTTTCAAGAATTCCAATTGCCTTAAATTTGAACACCGCGAATTCTATGATGCTGAACTAGCCAGCAACGCTCTGAAATTCAACCGCCGACACAAACTGACACATGGGACCCAGAGCACGAAACAGTGAGTGGTAAGGCAACAGACAGGAGAAGCTGGTGTAACAGACGCGATAGCGTTACCGACGATACGCGTTCTTTGAAGAGTCCTCGAGACCCAATTGAAATTTCACCTCAATTGCAACCTCTGTCGCGTCGTTTTGAGGTGATGTGGTCGTTTTCGTTCAATTCGAAACAACTTGAGAGAGCTTCCGAGTGCGCTTTGTCGTTCGTGTCTTCTATGTCAGCTATCATCTCTACCGTCTCTGGGTGTCTCTAGGTTCACTGTTGCCCTCTCAACTTCAAGTTGAACTGGAGATGAAACTGCGGACGAATGAAACATGTTCCTCCTCCGTGTCTCCTTATCCTCTGCATTTTTACCTCATCCGTTCATTCCCGTTGTTTCGAGCCTTTCTTTAAGTGTCTTGCGAAGGTACTTTTAGGTTTTTCTAGAGACATCCGTTCTTGTGGAAATGTCTGGTGCAGTCGGAATTTGGATGAAGAAGTGAACGTTTAGCATGAATAAGGGCAGGAGAGCTTAAATTAGAATTCAAGAGGAATCATCACAAATTTAAAAAATGACCCTATTGATCTTAGCATTAATATCGAAAAAAGGACCCTAACATGCAAAGGCGCTGCAAGAAATCACGACGAAACGTAAAATTCAACGTTTGTAGTTATTGACGAAGGATTAGGTTTACTATTATTATTTGATGTTTATCCTTTTTTTAAAGACAAACGGGTGTTATGATAATGCAGTATATCTTGTTTGTACAAGCTACAGATTTAAACAAACAAGAAAACGTTTTTTGGAAATGAACAGAGGCAAAAAAGCAGGACCAAATTTGTCTACGATTTTGAGCTCTATAGAGTTAAAATAACAACAACAGCTGCATTAAGAACTGTGTTTAATATGATATTTTTGGTATGTGGTTTTTGTGTCTACGATTAGGAAAAAACCGAACAGCCTAGGCACCTGAACTCGTTGAGAGTTTTTCTGGTGACAAATGCGGTCATGACTTACGTCTTCATTGCAACGGGGCGGAAAATAGGTAAACGAAAGAAAAAGAAGTCAGCCATATAATATTAGAGAGCGACATGGCTAAGGTAAATAGGGACAGCCCTGCCTAACGCCTAACGGACCATGCTCGGTTGAGCGGTCCCGGGCGGCAAGTGATGATATGACATATCAAAGGATAAGGTTATAAGAGAGCTGGCAGAAAGCCAGGAGAGGAGGAACTTCTTATGGAGCATTCCTGTGACGACGGCAGGATAACATTCCTCCTGCTATCTCGAAGGGACGGTATGCGGCACGGGACAGTTCAGGATCTATCAACACCTCCGCAAAGCTATATGCTCCTGAGAGGACAATTTCAATATTCGGTACCGGCCTAAAAATATCTGCCTTGAGTATAATGTGGAACTCGATCATCGCAGGCGGGCACAAACTCCAAGGGATGGTTGGTCTAGACAAAAATATTTATCGAGATGCAATAGCGGCAAGCTTCTTAATTCTGCTTCAAATTGTTTGAATGAGTGAGTGTGTCGTTTCGATGAATCTTGCTCTATATCTTTCCAACAATTACAGTAATTTTTTATAGTAATCGATGGCTGACAGCCATCAAAAAATTAAAGGAAACACAAAGAAAAGATATTACTGTATTAACGCTGATCGTTCGAGCGTTGTGCTTTGGATGACACGTACCTTCATACGTGGCTTTCAGTCTGCCTTTCGTGTGTGCTATCCAATGAGACCGCTGCCATTATCCGCCATAAAAAAGAGGCTGACAACAACCCTCTGAGAGAGGACAATGTTGGAGCATAATAGACGCAAGTCGTACAGACTTGGGTCAGAGAATAGGTTAAGCTTTGTTATAGAGCAGCAGCATTTATATACTAAGCGGCTGTAGATGGCTTATCACAACAAGTCTATTGATATTCACACTTGAGGGCATTCTGATTAGCTAGCCTTTTCATTTGAGACCTCAACTGTTCTGGGAGTCTAGGTGCTTCTTACTAAAAAGCAGGCTGACGACATTATACGCGAAAGCGTATATTCGGTCAAGCCACGGGACCTGGCGGCGCTTTCATTATAATGCCTGACTAGATCTGATCCTTAGATGATCGGGCCACCACTAAGATTGCAATTTGAGACAACATCACCACTATACACGCATTAACAATTCAAGGAGTACTCAAAGATAGATTAATACCAATTGTCTTGCAATTGATGCACAGTAGGTTAGAAAGTAATCTTTAGTCTTCTTTAATCTTTAGGGATAGTCTAAAAGAGTACAACAAAAAGAAACCGTGAATTATTGAAACTTTTACAAAGCTCTTTTGTTCCTGATTCTCAAAGGAAAATCGTTTGGATCGGCTAAATAGTTTGTTCGCAGACAGACTCATATATCCTAATAACAAGCACGTACGCAACGATATGCGTAGTATCGCACAAATTACCTCTATCCCTTGCTCTCTCGACTCAAGCCTATTGGAACAGACGGTCGGTCGACTCTGAAACGCGATTCCATGGGAACACGGGGCGAGCGGCCTAGGCGCTGAAAACACATCTCCTGCTACTGAGTCATCTCTAGTCGTTCGTCTGATTTTCTATCGCTAGCTCACTGAGACTAAGACTGGCTATGCCAATGCTGCAGGCATTGAATATATGACTGACGCAGATGACACCCGCTTGAAATCGAAAACCACTTAACTGCAAACTACAAAAAGCGAGCTGCCACTGAGGAAGGTTGATCTGATCCATTCTCCTCAATATTCATATATACATATACGTACAAGCCAGGTAAAGCGACACAAATACAACAAGTACTTTTGTTAATGCCATTGTTCTCCTACTCTAATTCGCATCAGAGACTGAAAGAAAGGCTTATCGTGTTCATGAGAGACAAATACTAGCGGGTCGGGCTATACGACTACCAGTGTTGGCGATTTCAAAATGATTTCCGTACTTGAAGCATCACGACCGCCTCTATTTCGTGATGAAACCTCCTTTATTTCAGTGAATATACATCGCAAGTACTTCACTTCTCCATCCTGTGTACTGTTCATTGAGTGACCTCGAAAATCAATCAAATAACAAGATGACAATTCAATTGTTCTTGCATTGTTATTACTCAACCAAGTTAACAGAAATTTTTAATGCGTACGATACTTGAACTTGTTTTAAAAAATAAAAACTAAAACATATATCTACATTTATGTTGCTAGACTGATCCTGGGAGTGTAAAAGCAGATTTTCGACTGTACTGCCATAAATAATTGAATATTAGACAAAAACACCTCAAATTAAAACATTTTGCCAATGATTTTTGCAGGGTCATCAGTTTCGGTACAGCACGCCGGCACTTGTAGTGAGGACTGATTTTAGCCTTGGATAATTTAACAATATAGATACCTGACTTTTTACGGCCCCGCATTGTACAAGTTGGTTTTAGCAGGTTACTAAGGCGCTTCTTTGACTAATATTTGCATTACTACATATCTAAATAAGAAATACCTTTGATTAGTGACTGTAGCCGAGCTGTCAAGCCGAACTGTACCGGAATATCTTACCAATATTCAAATTAAATTACTGTACTCAAGCATCTCTTAAATTATTTGCCCTCTACCTGTTCGAATCAATGTATACGAATAGAAATAAGTCCTATAATCCAATAATGCTGCCTCGTTTACTTTCACAGAAGTAACTTTGTTCTTTCTTATTGATCAGAATTCTTTATGGTAACCACGCCTCCTATGCGATTCTCTACGACTAGGACTAGTGTTTTCCCATCGTTATGACTGCTCCACGTGAAATCTACGAACGTTCCTCACAGTCATACGAATAAGCTCCTTCCTCACTGACTGAGCGAGGCACGAAGCGGAAAATTAACACACACGCGCGCACATATTACACTCACAACCGAACCTTTGCAGACCGCATTCTCGTACTTAGAGTGCCATGGATATGTACCTACACATTTTCCTTCTACAAGACCGAACACTCCTCTGAGGCAGTTGTGGCTGATTCATTTGACACCAGACGGTACAAATCCTGCCGGTGACACTTACTTATTTCGTCACAAAAACACAAAGCCCTCGGCTGCAGTATCCAACTGTTAAGATTTGTTTTCTGCCGCCTTCAAATAGTGTCACCACTCCGCCATTAAACGTCACTGCTTGGAAATTTATTACGATGGCATGGAATATACGGTATTAATAAGACAAACGAAGAAGTATGAAACTGAAATATTTTACGCCCTTAAATCATAATTCTCAATGAGTTATAAAAACGGCTAACTTCACTAGACGATAGATGATCGTTGACAATACTACTTCCTCTAAGATCAACATTTGTGGTCGCTCAACAAATTTAGGCTTTTTTGTGATAACAGCATGCATTCCTACATGCTGTGCAGGATTCCAACATTACGCTGATGTGGGAAAAAGTCAATATGTCGCATCGATCACTGGCCTTTTCAGAGCTAAGTGCCACAGTGCATAAAGCCTGCTGGTAATGTAAATATCGGTGTCGCTTGACAGAGTCAACTAATCAAGGTCCGTCATAATTCAGTCTCAAAAGGAATTCGCCTAACGTGCATCTCACCTTATATGAGTTCTGTTACCCACTTCTTATTCTTCCTTTAAGCCTCAAGCGGCTACAGCAACCCAACTTAATCGAAACACCTTGTATTTGTAATAAAGGGGAACCGAAGTTCTCTAATTTAGAAGAACAGTCTCTCTTAATCTCGCTCTTTTTCCCTGCTACTATACCCCAGTAAAGCTATTCGTACTACATAGCTGCCGTCACTGCCCCGAAATGGATATCAATTATCCCCCCTGATTACCCCTCCGCTCCTCACAACGCCTCTCGTCAACCTCACTCCCATCCTGTTTTACCTAAAACTCTACCTTCTGATTCTGTCTCTATCTACCTCCTCTCTCCTATAGTCACCATTTGCGCTCGTCAGAGTCCTTCAACTTTGCTCAGGGCTCACCACTCATGCTGCTTCTAATTCCCTTATTCGAACAAAGATCCCAGGAACGAGAAGTCCCTAGTGGCAGTAGGCGCCACCTCACAGCCAGCTACCACAACCACACCAGTAGCAGCAAATGTGTTTAATGTAAACACGAGATCGTTCATGTGTCTGTGTGTGTCCTTATGGCTTTAGAGAGGGTGGAAATGTAGGAGTTTCATTCTCCTTTGTCCTCCTCAATCGAGTTCACAAGCTCCGCCACATCAGTGTCACGCATCCGTTGGCCGTCTCTCTTCGATAACATATTGGTGCCACGCGCTGATCCTATCATTGCTAAGCGATATTGCTGCTTCTAATGCGTCTAGTGTTCCCTCCTGACCACATCTTCCTTCATCGACATCGTACTCCTCCTGAACAAACACACTCTGGTGAGAAAAGTCTCCGAGGCACGTAGGATGGTTTTCTGCCGTACATTCATCTCTACCGCGCTACCAGTTATCGGAAAAGAAAGCGTTGATGGGCATTTCAACGTCACACTTTAGTAGCGGAAAAAAAGGGTCACTCTATTGATCACTAAACTCTGAAGTCATTCAGAGCGTCAATGATGAATATTGACGTTAATGATAAGTACTCTAATCCTATGTGAGAGCAACACGATTCAGTCAGCCGTTATTTGTGAAATTTTAGGTTAGGAAAAATCGCAATCAAAGAAGACTTAGGTCTCAAAAAAATAAATGTGAAATGTATTATTTTAATATGACTCACGTCGTCCTATAAATTTATAGTTAATTCAAGTGCAACTTATAAATATGTAAACTATTGTAACCAAAATTATGTTTTAAAGCGATTGTAATAAGATGTGATGAAACGCTTAGTGATTTTGAGACTTTAGAATGGAAACCCCGGTATGTATTGATAATTCTTTGCATTTGCTCTTATCTGGCATTATTAATTGACATACATGTATATAGGTTATAACAGCATAATTTTACAACAAGTCAGGTCACCCTTTATAGAACTAATATGATCTTAATCCGTATTGAGGTATACAAACAACCATTTACGACCAGGTGATTAAATTACTTAATAGTTTAAATACGTCAGCGCCAAGAGAAGCTTTTTAATGCTTGATTGCCATTAATAAATACGTTCTTTGAGTTAGTTAGTTTCCTCATTCGTTCGGAACGTATTACCACAATACTCTAAAGAAAGTTAAATAGAGGACTTAGTGCTTCATTGAATATTTAAAGCTTCAAGAAGAGTAGCCAATCGTAAGTGTGTCTAATCGTCGAACATTCGCAACAATGGGTGAGCACGAGGTAGACTGGTTCGGTAGTTAGTATCCGGGCGGTTGCGTTCACAAAGGATCCCAACTGTGTGTGCGAGGTTGAGAAAGAAAGGGGGAGAGAGGTGTACCTGAAGTGAGATTTACCGACTATTGCAGGCTATCTGCTGTCTATCTCCGATTCTTCTCTTCATTTGTTGATGAGCGACTACATTTGTCAGTCTCTGTCTCAATACATAGTAGTATGACTACAGACTTGTGCAACACTGCTCTATGTCGCGATTGCACGAACCTCGATTCACGCATTGTTAGCCTCGCCACACAATTTACAGCAGTTGCGCCGCAAACTGTGGAGCAATGCAGGTCGGCGATGCGGATGTTTCAGGCTACATTTAAGGCACAGCTATATGGAACTTGAAGGCAGCCTCTTGACGAGACTATGACAACAGACTACAAGGAAGACACAATGATGCATCGTAGACGCGGCAAAAGCAGGTGACTACAAGTGTATTGCTTGTCGCAAGGGTGCATTTAGTATACAATTATACACGCACATAAGCAAAGTTCTGGCAGACTCAGCCTGGTTTTGCCTGGTAGTACCTTGAGAAGCGAGAAAGCTGTTCCGTGTAATTCAAAAACTGTAGGTTGCAAAAATGCAATATTCGTTTCCTCTCGGATTCGATTTGGCCTCATGAAAAAATATTCTATGGACTTACACATCCATGAAGATGTTGTATGGCATACGGATGTACTGATAGTCGAATGGATGCAAACACCGCTGAGGTCTCCGGTGGTCAAGTGTAGCGGGAAATGAAACGTATTCAAGGTCCTTGTGTTTTATTTCCCACTCAGATTCAAGGCGAATCATCTCGTACAGGTTAATATTGTGGCGTTGAAAGTGACAGGGACAACCGTATAAGAAAAGCTCCGCATGGAGATTAAAAATGGTTGAAAGAGGGAGTCGAGGTTATGCATTTCATGTTTCGCATTTTTTCACGTCATTTTAGCTTTAAAAGGTATTTATTAAAGTCAAAATGGCACTTAAAGCAATTTTGTTCTTTTCTGTGCCTTAGTTGCCGGCAAGTGATTAATCACTTGCCGGCACTTATGTAGCTGCTGCTGTGCTACAGATAGTATCACTGAGTAAATTTTGTACCCGATATGGTTGTACCTAGAAATATCACGATAGCACGAAGAGACTGGATTCGCGCTAGGTTTTGTAAGTGGCAACTCATACTTTTTGACTTGAAAAGGATGAAGGCGAAGATGCCAAGCTTATCCCCCTTGTGTAAGTTAACGTGTCGTTAAAGCAAATTGCGTCATCGTAGCTGGGCTTTAATGAAGCTTCGTTGTGCTAGTTGCTATATTGGACACGTAAATACGGTCAGTCTGTCAACTAAATTAACATTCATACACCTAAGTTTCTAAAGTTGGGATATATGTATATATACTTTCAAGTTAAAGTCGCTTAGTCGTTACGAGTAATACAACGAGTTAACCGCTAGTGCCGGTTTTTCGCCTACGCGATGAGGGAATTCATGTTCATCTGGTGATCATGCATCGAGATAGGACAATGATCACATTCTTGGTGCCATTCCCACCTCATGCGCCTCCTGCCGATCCTCATAGGCTCACTCATCCTCACTCAACAACCCGCAGGGTTTCGCGCCCGGCAAGGAGTGAAAGAATCCTGAACCGAAGAGCGTGAGGTCGATGTCAAAATTGTATTCCTGTATTCTACTGGATACCCGTCGGTCTAAGATCGATTATAAAGCGACAGATTGAATCATCTTGTGAAAATATGCACCTCCTAGAAAATGACGAAGCTTGCCTGTCGGGAAATAGCCGAGGGTAAAAACCACAAATATTTACAGTACCGAGGAATGTGCCTAAAAAATACACTCATGACCCTTTCAATCAAGTTTTTACGCTTTTTTAATGGCTTGAAGGATGAAAACTGTAAAATCAGCCTTTTATCTGTTAAAACAAAGAAAAAGGTCTTTTGATCTCAAAGAAGATAAAATCAGATAGAATTAAAGAAAAGCTCCGTAGGCAATAGAATTAAGAAATCGAATTAACACAAATACAAAATGACAGCACGGAAAAGAAAAGTAGAGGGATACCGTAATAAAGCCATTTGTATCTATAATTGTACTTTATCAAATAATCTTAAGTGCGTCAGACGCTGTATCAGTTGTCTTAAATATTTTTGAAGGTTCTCTAAATCAGTCCGCATGAAATTTTATGTCTTTCAAGTGCCGTGCGTAATGATGGGTTTCATTACAAATTGCAAAAATCGTCACTCATTTGACATTCGCAGGATTGGTTGCGTAGCCGCCAGAGATTAAAAAGCAAAGCGAATGAATGTTTCACATGAGTTCGTGCTTCCAGCGGTCACGTAACACTTCATACGCTGAATTCAATTGCTGCAGAAGCTGAGTGTTGCCCATTTGGTGTCTAATATCTAAGTTTTAGTGTCGAGCTTCCTGTTAGGAAGAGTAAATGATGGAGAGACGATACTCAGCACTGCGACAACAATTGTGGTGGAATTGTGGTTCTATAGCCACAACAATGAGAGATAGACAAGACTACGTTTCAATTCACAACGTAATCCTGATCAGACATTTGTTGTTGTTGTTCTTGTCGTTATCGTTGACGTCTCCTATGATTGAGTAAGCAGTGCAACTAAAGTACAGTGAAGTGGCCGACACATTACTTATTGCTTCAATGGCTCGCGACACGAAGGTGCTGTGACTCGAAACCGCGAATGGGGGTTGTGTACATAAAGAGCCGTCCTACCCGAAGCGGCTCATTTAGAAGAACATCCTTTTGACATCCTGCGAGATAACAAACAAGTCTATCTCTGACTTGAACTAGTTCTAGCATTGCATGTTCGCCATCGACGATACCATATAGAACAGACGAGAACAGAGGTATGGACAATGCAGAGCGGTGCTAGGAAAATGATGTTCGAACGGCTTTTTGAGATCGTACCAGCAGACATCGGTAAATATGAATGATAAGATCTGCGGCGCGCAATAGTGAACTCTTGTGCAACCGTCTCAGGTTGCGAACAGCCACAGTTGTCAGACGGTAGCAGAGAGTAGGAGAAGTAGATTATAATCCTAAAATCGAATAATTCATTTTCGCGCTTGCTCACCAGAAATTTTCAACCTAGTTAACAAGGCAATCCGCAGCTCCAAGGAAGACGATCTTCATCCTCAAGTGTTTAAATATCGTAAACGAACTGTCTTGTATAGATAGCCTAGTAGCGAAGCAACCTTATAACGCAACAGGGTTTCTTAAAGGAGCTTAAGGGCGCGTAAACATCTGGCTAAATTAATTAATAAGATAACACTGAGAGTTCAAATAGCTTCTATGTTCGCTGCTCGGGCAGGGATATCTACGTAGCGCACGTGGGATATTTTTCAGATGTGACCAACAAGTATACTGGATAAACCACTTAACAACACGTTACTGAATAAAATGAACAATTTGACTAAATGATCACAGCACTTACCAGCACTAGCTGTTGCCGCAACAGACGTAGTAGAATCCTTATCAACTTCGCTCAAGTTGTTGGCAATAGCGGAAGCAGGATTATTGTTAATACTACTATCGTCCGTTGGAATCTGTTGTCCCTCCTTTGATTGTTTACCCCCAAGCAGATGAGACATGGCTGCCGAGAAGGTGAGTCCTGCTCGGTGCATTGCCATGATTCCCTCGTGGCATCCGTACAGTACGCTTAACTCTCGAGCCTCGTTCTCCTCCTGCGCTTGTTGTCTCCTGCTTATCTCAAATTGAAGTCCAAGTGTATTAGAAAAGCATCAAGGAAAACAAAAACTTGCAAAAGATGCAAAACGCATGACAGAATTTTACGGAAACAATGGTTTGAGCATTTACTAATATATATAGTAAAATGCCGTACAAAATATATAGTGTTCTCTCATAGTAATTTCGATAGCCAAATGCCTCCAAGCTCTCACCTAAGGGCCACCTGAGCCGCCATAACCCGCTGTCTCTCGGCGATGAGCGTACATTTGGCACAGGCGCAGTCCCTCCAGCGGCAATAGCGCTTGTGCCCCTTCAACGCCGACACCACACCGTGGTTGCGACAACGGGCGCATTTCGGGGTCCTCTGATATCGTTCGGCTCCTATCCCAGCAACACTCCCTCCGCCTGTAGATTCCTCCGGACCGCCGAATACAGGACTCACATTACCTGAAAATTATATCGGGTCAGAATGACATTGCCTAAGGGCATAAAACTGCTTTGAAAAATTCTCCAGTACAAAAAACGTTCTCTTGTTTTCCTTATAGCTTATGTCCTGTAAGTGGACAAATGTTGCCAACTATTCTTCCCTGTGTACAATAGAAGCATGGCTATAATAATGTGTGACAAACAGTAACGACGTATGACGTGTTAACACATGAAACTTGCGATACTTATGTATGTAAGAGGTTGATATTAACAGAATGAAATTATGGAATGCGGAAACCTGATGACACCTTTTCCAATGTGATTTTAAATCACATTGTTCATCGTAAACTGTGGTATCATAAGTGTGTAGTCATATCTACTAAAAGTAAATCTCAAGCTCAACTCACCACTGGTAAACTGCGGAGGCTGCGAATGCGCGGTTTGTTGGGCTGAGTCCATGTTTTTTAAGACCTTAGCTTCCTTTTCTTCCCTGTTCTGTATTTCCGGGAGCGGTAGCCGGTTCTCCCGGCCGCCTTCGCTTTTTCCTAATGGTCTGGACGTTCATGCACTCCACATCCCAAGTGCGGCACACAACTTGCAACTTTTTAACGCTTCTCAAAATCTTTTTTCATTAGTTTAGGTTAGCGCCCTCAAAACCCAAGGTACTAATCAGGGCATGCCCTACCAGTTAGAGCGAATTCATCTCCGTAAGAGTGCAGTCACCGCTAGGACACGCCTGCTTCGATCGCTTCAAATGTCGCCTGACAGTCGGCGACTAGTTATACGCGTTTGGCGACAAGATAAAACGACTTTTGGAGCGTTGAAGTTACTCTAACAGTCAAGTCAGCCGGTACCTCGGCGATAGAGGCCCCGCCTCCACGGGGAGGAGAGAGGGGAGGAGCCAACAGATACTCGCGACTCCGCTCGAACCGCTACGACCGACCAGGATCTGCCTCATGGTTAAGGCACAGCTGTCCTGAGGACACCCGAAGTAGTCAGACACTCGCCACCCAGGACACACATGCACATACAGCAGCCGCCACTGGTGAGGGGTAAAAAGGGCGAGGGTGACATGCTCATTTCCTAACGGAAGTCACCCACCTTTTAGGTTTCGAGCGCACTCTTGCCGAACTCCTTCGTTCTCTCTCCTTTGGAAAACTAGAAGCCTTTGCGTAGGGCTCTGGTAACGAAGGAATGTCGCCAAAAGTCAGGACGGGCTGCCATTGAAGGAGGAGACTCCTTTATGTGTACATACTGCTTCTCCGAGCATAGACATGTGCTCGCGCAGGCTCACATACAGATCGCTCTTGGTAAACTTCGCACAGTTAAAGGAAGAATATGTCACGATGAAGTTCACAACCTATTACTGAGTGAGTTCGAAAGGGGTAAATACTCAAGGCAAAAACAGGGAAGAAGTTGGGCTCTGCGGTGAATCCCTCTGAGTGGTAAGAGTATAGCGACTACCAAGCTTTAAGCATTGTAATAGCAACAATCCTAGTAACTATAAGTGCAACGATGCATGCACATGATGAAATAACTCGGTAGCTGGAATAACTAGTAGTTGCTAGAAGAAGAGGAGCTAAATTAGGTAACTGTTGCTTACGCAATTCGCTCATTCGGAAACGAACACATTTCACACACTTTTATGATTTTTAATGACCTACGCGACCCATTTTCGCCATACGCGACGTGAGGTTATCGAATGGGCTTATTTGCCGTTATTGGTTTTAAACTGACAATGGTGAGATTTATTATAGTTTTAAAATTTACTTCCAAATTTCATAATAAAACTACGTATAGGACCTAAAGAGAAACCATGGTAGTTGCGCATGTCTTTGTTAACTGTTACCAAATATATGACGGCTTGTCTAAGGACAACCATTTAGTTGGCCTTCGAAGCGCACAGTTAGTTGCCATTGGAAGGTGATTGCAGCTGGCTTGATCACTGATGAAGCCGTAGTAAGCTAGATTCAGTAGACTGTTTTCGCGTAATTTTGTACATATTTATCAAAAACAGCAGCATTCAACGGACTATATAGCATTCGCTCCAGCACAGCCTGTAATGGATTCTGTTGTATCATTGAAAGGTAGGTTGTAAATTTTTTTCGACGTCAATTCTTTGCGCGCATCGTCACTACATGCGAGTTGTGATGAATTACGTCTGTGTGTGTAATTCGATGTTTAAGTGAGCAAAAGTTTCGCACTATCGTGGCAAATACTTTTATGTCTGAGCCTGCAGTTAGGAACAGGCCCAGTGTAAAACCAAAATGAGTTGGAATAAGCTTTTGTAGTGAAACAACTTGCAAAAACTACTTGTTTCGTGCCTGTACTCCTGTCCTATGGCCATCGTTTTCTGCTAAACCCAATATTCTGATTGCGAAAATAGAAAAATCCGTTACACAACAGTTACCGATAGCCATAGAGTTGCGAACACGATACACTGGTGTCTGTATTGCAACATAACAGCAGAGAAGACGAAGCCTGCCAACACGTATGTTCTCTTTAACGCATCAGATATAAATTTCTAGGTTTATCCAAACGAACTCCGATGTAACCACTGGCAGTCTTTCACGTCCGAAAAACATGCTCAAAAGCAACACCATTTGCTCACACTTTTTCTCTTCCTGGAAAGGGCGCATACTCAATAAGGGCGTCCAATTTAATTTGATGTAACCGGCACTAAAAATCCCTATAGTAAACATTAAACCCACATATAAGAGCACTTCGTGGATGTAAGCTTGCAAAATAATGCCAATATGCTGACTGTAATGTAATAAATTTTTTTCATTATCTTGTTCACAAGATGATCTGTTTTACTACATTGCAAAAATAGATCACTGTAGAAGTTTTCGAGTTGTTAGCTCTGAAATATTCCTAACCCTGAAAAATTGAGTAGTCCACGGTATATGAACAAAATCTTATAGCATAAATCGCGATATATCGCAAATCCCCATTACGGATTCTATTGGCCTCGAATTGACGTGTCTCATTTTGTGTAACACTAATCAGATTTTTTCCTTTGTGTGCTATTCAGGAGTACAATGTGTAGGTACTGTTCAGCAAAACGCCAATGTTTTGACACTCAGTCAAGCCACTACTTGAATAACTATTGGAAAAACAGCTGGCTGAGGAAGAAAGCGATCAAAATACCTAGGGAGTTGATAATGATTTTACAAAGGACTCTTCTAAACTAATTTTGCGCGAAACCATGAGGAGAGGATCAACAGTTGAAACTGAGCCCTTTTCATACTGATGTGTTATTTCCCTTTCACGTCTGCTATGGTATCGAGGCTTTCGGACTTTATACAATAGTGCGATTAATTTGTCTTATAAGCTTCAGAAGTGAGTTATTAGAATAATCGCTCGGTAATCCCATAGGGAGCCTACAGCGCCTACTTTTTCCCTTTTCAGTATTCTCTAAACTTTTTTGTTCATTCGGTTTTCGTTCTGTATTTAATGTTTTAAAAAATCCTGAGTGGCTGTCTTCCAAACATCTTATCTTCTAGAATTTCCCCAAGTCAGACACGTGGTTTTAACGAACATCTCATTGTGGATAGTCAAGTGAATACTGGTCTTCAATTTGTAACAGAGATGGCGCGATGTAGAGTTCGCTGCCTTATGATATCTAAATCTGCGTGGCCTTTCCTAGTACTTCTATAGTAAAGCTTATTCATTTTTTGCTTATAGTATTTAAAAAATAAAATTTAATTTGAATTATAATATCAATGTAAATGGTCAAAGATGATGTGTAAATAATGCACTATTTATAAACAATCCAAACTTACAGTTGCTTGGCCCATAACGAGACATACGTCTTGGACCTGCTGTATACGTTACTTGTACCTACAATATAATTTTGCGAGAAATAGATACAAAATGATCAATTTACTTACCTATTCCGAACAGCCTCAGATAAAGTTTTTTAATCATTTTATATCGAGAGTCTAAAGGTCAACCGTAGTAAGATCCTTCATAAGGAAATTAAGTCGATCTTAATGATCTAAGAAACATATAAAAGCGAAACGTATAGATATGACTTCCAGGCATATTACTACTGTATCAAGAACGTACCTACCCGAAGGCGTCATAAGATAACATCTGAAAAATGTGAAGCATGAGTCCAAAAAAGGGTAAGCTGTTTAGAAAGTAGAGACGCGCAAGAAGCCCTATATTTTGTCTTCGTAATACCTAATTGAGTCTAACAAACTCACCGGACACATCGATACCTTCCTCAATGTGCTAAAATCATTTTTATTAATCTAAAAAACCTACCCTATGGTACGCTGTCTTATGACTGATAGGTCTCAAAGCGGCAAGATGACGTCGCATATGATTGCAGGTGATAGATGTACCGAACAAGTAGTGGAAATTATACCATGCTTTTCGTTTCATAATGCGGCAGGACCAGGAGAAAAGCCTAATGATATTCAGCACGCATTTGTATTAGATTTCATTTCTCAGTTGTACAACTACAGAAAAAAGATTACTTCACAGTGCAGTTACTATTGGCCAATCGTCCATCTAGATAAAGAGCAAAACAAATCCAGCTGACTGAACTAGAGTAAAAAATTCCTTGTAATAAACTTCTATCTTGACTACTATGAAATCATACCACGAAAAAGAGCACAGTCATTCCATGTTTTTCATAATCTTGACTGATAATCAATATTTTTTGGCTATTCGGATGCGAACATACCCAGTTACAATCGATGATGAAATGACAGAGCATTCCTACTTAGAGCAAACGACCTCGGAAAAGTAAGGAAAACAGAAAGATTAACACACACATAGCACACGTAGAACATATGTGTTCCATCGTGAATTCTATAGTACTGGCCTATAAATCCCAAAGTCTCAGTTCAAATTCCAAATATAACCCCATAATTTTTTTTAATATGTTTAGTGATTAATGTTAGCACGGCATATATTATATTAGACTAGCGTGGATAACAGTTACACTTCCTACTCGAACGTATTCACATAGATTCGAGCCGTACAATATGCACACCACGTACAGTGTGCGCACTATGGTTATGCTTTAGCTTTACCAAAAGCTGATATCCGAATATTTTATTGATTTGTTTATGTTTCAGTAACACCATGACAATGGCTTGCTTATCACTGTATTTTTTAGAAAAACGAGAACTGTCCAAGAACCACTTAAATTATGCAAAAAGTTCAGCGAAGACTCAAGTTACTCCTGCTAGGTGACAAAACAGTCAAGCTAGAATAAGATAGGTTGGCGAGCGCGACTGAGCATTACGAGCAGAAGAACAGTACAATGGTGCGCTGGCTGATTCCGTCTGCGAGAGTTTCTGAAGAACGTCTTTGCCTAGTACGTAATAGAACTGTGGAGGCCCACCAGAATGGGACATGCTCAGAGGTGTGCGAAGCAGCTTCCTTTAGCTTAAATTCCATTAAGCAATTAATTTAAAGTGATGTAGCTGTTATTCACAAACATTCATAATACGGTTATAGAGTAGATTTGATTCTACAACGTATTATTTCCGAAAGTCATTCAATATTTTATTGTCATAAACAGTTAGGTTAAAATAAAAGTAAAACGAAGTACAGGCATCACAGAGTAGTTTGCAGGTACTGTAGTTAGGAAGTCGAGAAGGCCGCCGGAGTAAAATTTACAGACGAAGGATGGATCTCGTCTGCAGGAACCAAGCCCTGTTGGGCTCCTGCCCTTAAGGCTTTCGAACTAGTGGGGGAGGGTAGAGGGCCACTAGAATCTGCAGATGCAGGCCAAAGAAGGAACTCTTTCGAAGTGTTAACCCATGTGAGAAATCAACTGGGCGCCGCTCCTGAGCCGGCAGGATTTAGCATCTAAATGGAACTGAGTGACTCCCGCGACTCATCGTGGCTATAATAAAACAGGCTAAGGCACCGCCACCGCTGAGCCCGTCCGCTGCGGTTGTTGAAGTTGTCGTTGTTGTGAATGCTGTTATCATTGTTGGTTTGTGAACCAACCGAATCAAATACCACGCGTGTACGAAGCGCGAGCAATTCTCGCCTGTCACTGCAGAGAATCAGCCCACGCATTTGGTGGCATACCCATCGACTCTGCTTGGGACGCCCAATAAAGAATGCTATATATAAAACAGAATTTACACAAGAGACAACCACAGTCAAACGAGAGCATATTCTGACAGCCTTTTTTGCCGGTGTAGATTGTGAGGCTGCGTTCGGTCTGTATATTTGTACCCAGATATACGAACTTAGGACAATGCAAAATTCATACCCACGTTAGCGATGACCTCACCTATAATTTGTTCCCGTGACTTCAGATTTTTATGATTATCATATCGTTTATACCCATATGAGGTATTAATTCGTTTGTTCGTGTGTTCACTATTTTTGTGGAGCTTGTTCAGCGCGTAGCTAAAACAGCAAGCAAATAATTACCTCCGATTGCACATTGCCACTCAAACGTTTTCGAAACCACTGGGTCTATCTTTATCTCGTCAAACAGGCCGAAACGAAGTTTAGTTCATAAAGTGAACGTGAAAATGACGCGTCGATAGACCGTTAATCGTATGGAGCTAGGGATGAGAATGGAGTTGTTGTTAAGTTGACGGTCTCATGGTCTACTGGGGAAACCGGTCCAATCCGCAACAATTGGAATGATCCTCGTCGCCTGGGCACAGATGCTAGGTCATTTTTCTCACCTGGAAGTAGAATCCTTTTCTACCGGAACTTGCTGTGTGAGTCTCCTTATTTGAACTCAACACGGTCAATTTGGCCCCATTAAATCATTATTAAGGCTAAACATCTGCGAACGCGTACTTGACATGCATAGAAGTAGTTGGACCGCCCAAGCTATTTAGTGGCAGTGGAACCGTTGTTTGTTGAGGATTTGGTGAAAACGTAGATTTTGCCCCGGACGCCTGCTTACAGAGCACACATACAAAAGGGTGAAAAACTTAGCGGAGGTCGACACAGGCTTTTTCTGTTTTCGTGCATACAGCTTTGGGGACTAGACACTCTCATACCAGAAAAACCAAAGCGTAATCCTTGGCTTTACATCGCGCGTTCACAAATACAGCATTAGAAAAACAGAACTCCTGCGAAGCAAACGAATTTGTATCTGCCGTAAATTCGAACCGCTATGCACCATGTGACACTTGCTGAACAATACGGACACGATTTTTGCCCTAGCCTATCTAAATATGTTATCTATACAATAAGCGTCATTAACGTACTATTATTAATTCAAATTATTGCTCTCTATTATTTTGATTTTTGAAATAAATGGCTCAATTTAATATAAAAGAAAACGAGAATATTGTTTTATGCTATACTTGATCCAAAGCAAGTCTACGTTCTGTCGGCTTTGTGTCGCGTTCTGACTGTTAACTGTCAACTACTGTTCTGTCGCCTTTTGCAAAATGCTTTTAAGTAAATTCACCATATTGTTTCCCTACAGCATTTTGTTGGTCTTGAGCTCTAAAAATCCATTTTAGACTATACGCACGTTCATATAGGTACCATTTGGATCAAAGCATGGATGCAAGTCCTTTGAGGTTGCAATATAAAGTTAAAATATTATATTGTTATTTCAATGTTTGAGTTCGCTCACTTGTAAACAGCTTCGCTCTGTTTATATCTGGCCACACTTGGAACACTATACGTTGTTTTTCTAATTTTCGCTCTGGTATTATTTTTCCTGGCTTAACCGTATCTTCCACTGAAGCATATCCAACAAAAGTGATTTCTACAATGTGTCCTTTTCTACGCTAGTTGATGAGCGGCGTATTTCAAAAACGTTCCAACCAATTCTCCATTTATAATTAGCACTCAGCTTTTTCGTGTTTTAAAGACCTAATCAGCTTTTCTATACGCAATATACAGTGTCATTTCGTAATTCCTCCTTCAATCTTATTTGTACCGCACGTAGGCTTCACTCTCGCGCGGAGAAGCATGAGGGTTCGACGAAGGTGATGTTAATTCATTTAAAGAAACATTTATACATTTTTATGACATTCATGTATCGAAAGACCAAATTCTTATCGATCTTTACGTGCCTTTATATCTAGATCTAGATCGGTAGATATATACCGAAGAGTTATTCTCCTTTTTAGATTGGTGTCTTGGTTTACCATTCTTACTCATATTTGTTCGCCACTAGATGAAAAAATAGATTTCTGTTTGTCCCCATCTCGGGCGCATCCTCCTAGGGTAAGTGCAGTTTGCATTAGAAATAGAATAAATTCAATTGACAATATTTAGATCTTAACAAGCTCGATCAGAAAAATCAGTGATAACGCTACATCTAAATTTAATAATATTACTTTAATAATAGCGTAATAATAAATCTCACAAAAGCACTAGTATGCCTATATATAGATGAGAAGCCTTCAGGAAGCGACAGATTCATTTTGAGAAAACAAGAATTAGATTAGCTAATTTTCCAGCTTTTGTACCGGAATGCGGTTACTGCTGAAGCTAGACCTCATCACTTACCATATGCCCATCGGTGTTAAGATGATCTCTAGCTGGATAGTTAAGCAAACAACGTCTTAAAAAAAACAAAACAGATGGCAGAAGATAACCTGCTAAACTCTCCACTCAACTCTTTCGTTTACTTGCCTATCCTCAGCAGATTCGATTCGACCAAGAGTTGTCACATCTCATTATGTGGGTGTACGGCTCGTCATGTTTTCTCCAGTTTCATCTTTACAGGCAACGGACAACGCGCTTTGTCTCGCCAGCGAGCTGTACTTGAGAACTCTTCTGTTTAAATTCTAGCGCTGCATGTGCGGCGGTAGTACTGAAATATCTGATTCGCTTATACTAAATTATGCCAAGCTTGCAACGCTGGTGCAAGTAATACATTAGGAACTCTATGACATTCGTACATATTGGCAGAAAATGCTGGTGATAACCTTGATAATTACATACAAATAGCTCGAGAATTATTACGAGGGCGACAAGCTTCGTTGCCATTAAACTGTACGCAGATCGCGAAATTTGCGATTTCTGCGCTCCACGACAATATCTCCGATTGGACTCGCTACAGATCCCTTGAGGTCCGCGATATTTGTTGTCCTGGGGGGTATTTAATATAGGCATCGATGCGAGTCTTTCAAAAGACCGCGATCTCTGCGGTCTTCCGGTACGTCTTCGACAGGCTTCGTTGAAGATTCGCTCCCAATTTATGTAATCCTCAAGGGTATTTCCGACAGGCCTCGTCGCTGATACCTCTGAGGTTCGCAATTTCCGCTATCCGCAGGTGTACCTTCAACATGTCTCGTTCATGTCACCTGAGTGTTGAAGCCAACGACCTTTTAGTAATCAACGAGGAGGGGCACCTAACATTCGAACGAAGGCGTCAGGCCCATCTGCCTCCTTGATACACTCGGCAAGCTTTGCGAGCACATTATAAACAAAAGACCAGCGAACGAAATCAGAGCAACAAGGGACGCCTCTGTGACTCCAGTATGTTTTGGAAGGGCAGATCCTCCTGTAAGCCTCTCTAGCGGGTATTAAGTCTGGTGGCGGAAGAGACAACGAAGTCGCTTAAGACTGGGCGCTTCGTCCTTGTGATTCTGCTAGATGTAAGAAATGCATTTAACTCGATTGGACGGAGGGAGATCATGCTCGCACCTGAAAAAGACAAAATTCTGGCGCGCTTACGACACGCCGTCTCGTCGTCCTTTGGTCAACGGACCCTTCTAGCGGTTGGTGAGGAATTCCAGGTTACAACAAGCTTTTAGAGGTCTATCTTGGGCCTCACCCTTTGGAACCTGGCCTATGACGGGGTCCTGACTATCCCCCTGCAGCCTGCAATCCAGTCCTTGCTTACGCAGACGACTTGGCTCTGTTGGTTACGGCATCCGATGAGGAGCAAGCTAACGAAGCCTTGTGTACCGTGGCTGAATGAATGAGGAGTAGCGTCCTGAAGCTCACGCCGGAGAAAGCGGGGACACCACACCTTACAGGCAGAAAGAAGAAAAAGGGAGTTACGCTGAGTCTCGAAAGCAACGTAATAGAGATCTGCAAAAAGACAGGATACCTCGGCGCTCAGCTGGACCCTGGAAGTGATTGGCACTGCACGTGTTAGGAAGATATTTCTGAAGGCTCTCGGGTGGCAACTGATATCGCCAGAGTTCATCTGAGAATCGGAGGAGCGTCCAATACCACAAAGCACCTCTTGAGTTCGCTAGCCGAATCAATGGTTACATACGCGGCTCCACTATGGGCGGATTTGGCTCTAAGAACCCAGACTGCTATGCGTGCGCTACCCCGAGCCCAAAGGCTGTTGACTATCCGAACATGCAAAGTATACAGGACCGTGTCCACGGAAGTCCTGCTCGTCTTGGCCAAAATGCTTCCCTAGCATCTTTTGGCGAGCGAATTCGTGAAACGGTTCCTCGACAGTGAGAACGATCTACAGGCTGCCAGAGGAACAATCCCGTACCGGTGGAAGGATGAGTGACACAGAGTCCGTTCAGGACAAAAAGTCAAAGGCTCCTGGACGAAAAAGTTGATCTGGAACCTTGGTGAATTGTACCGCTGTGACGGGAAACTCATATACTGGGTAACTCGAATTTTTACTGAGTACTCTAAATGTTACCTATGCAAAAATGAAAAATCCCAAAAGCCACGTGCGTTTTCTCTTCGGAAAGCGCTGTTAACGACATCGACCACACGGTCGTCCGATTTGAAGCTCTGGCGGGGCCAAGAAAGGCAAAGCGATAAGCTTTCGCGACAATGCCGTAAGCTTTTACGGTAATGCGATAAGCTTTCGCGGTAATGCGACAAGCTTTTGCGATAATGCCGTAAGCTTTTACGGTAATGTGATTAGCTTTTACGATAATGCAATAATGTGATAAGCTTTTGCGATAATTCAGTAATGCGATACGCTTTTCCGATAATGCAATAATGCGATAAGTTTTGTGATAATGCTATAAGTTTTTTACGTCATATGGTCCCAAGAGAACACGAAATCAATAGGTTTATGAGCCCCACACTATCGTTAATATAACCGCAGCAGTGTACATGTAGGCATTAACAAAATTTTCATAAAAAATTCTCCTGAGTTTTTTTCTGCGGTTTTCAGGGCACCTCTGACAGTTCTCCGTGCAGATTCCCAGCACAGAGCTCTGCGATGCTTGCGGTTTTTGGAGTACCTTTGAGAGGCATCGTGTCAGATTCTTCTAATGTCCGCAAATTCTGCTGTTCTTAGGGTCACGTCCGACAAGCTTTGTAACAGATCCTTCATTTGATGATTATTTTGCGATGGGCTTTGATGCAGACTCTTCTAAGCTTTCTTATTTTTCCGATACTTGGACGATCAGACGATCCTCATTGCAAATCCTATAGAGGTTCGCAGAATCTGCTATTTTAGAGGATAGCTTAGAGAAGCCTCGTTGCAGATTTTCCTGAATACCGCGATTCTCGCGGGGTTTCTCCAACAAATCACGTTCCACCAAAGGTACGAGATTTCTGCGGTTCATGGAGATACCCCCGACAGAGTTTATTGCAGATTCTTCTAAAGTTTGCAATTTCTACAGTCCACGAGTGGGTTTTCTAAACTTCTGGTTGTATATTCCTTAAATAATCGCGTTTTCTGCGGCTCTCGAATGTATCTCCAACGGCCCTTTGTAACTCCTTAGATTCGCGATTTATGTGGTCCCTGAGAATGGGTCTTTTTGTTCGAATGTGGGTTGTAGCACTATATCTGACCATCAGGTGAAGTGCAGGGCAGAAGTCGCTTATTCTTCACGGTAAATCGTCAATCCTAGCACTTAGTTACCAAAAATATATATAACGGAGTGGCTCACTTTCCCAAAACGACTCCCCTTGACGATGTGTGGAAACTTCCCCAGATAATCGACGTTGAAGTTACCCTCTGTATATATTTTTCTTTTGGGTGTTCACTAAAGCAAACGAAGCTATGAGAAAATCTTGATTTTGTTCTACACAGATTTACATATGTATCTTAAAATCATCTGTGAACAGCATATATAAGACAGAGTCGCATGAAAGCTGTAAAATTACTTGCAGACGAAAGACCTAAGAAATGTCCCAGCAACATGTAGCTTGACCAGATAGACAGTTTCCAAATTTAGATTCCCATCAAACACTGGATTGGTGAAGTACGTGCAACTCCAGTGTTGCTTTATTTAAAGCTAAGAACCGGTTTAAAAACTTCAAGGTATAGACTGCTTAACTCATCTTTATTAGAACAAGGAAAAGCCATCAATACAATACATGTAGTTAGCTTCGCCAAATAACATACTTATAAACCTCTTGAAATTCTGGAAAGTGTCTTCTCTTTGCCTAGAGTGTTCATCATTTCAACAACAGGCGGACCCTCCTGGAAAAGAGTTCATTAAACTCTTTAAGCCAACTACCAATACAGCATGTAGTAAACCTACTTAACTTATAATTACTATTTCATTAAAATAATAATGTTCGATCACTTTGTTGAATGAATAAAGCTCAATTCAATAAATACACCTTGTCACGCTGTTGTTGACCATTGATAATGAAATATTCGCGTACACTTTGCTTTTCAGACAACCCTGTTCGAACGGTCGACGTTATCGAAAAAAAGCTAAAGAAAGCCGACTATTACCTCGCAACGACACTTTTAAAGAAGATTCTCATGGAAACAGCTCTAATCCAAACAAAGCTTGATTACATCAGCTTTACAATAGAAAATTAAAAACGAAATATTTATCTTCTATCCGACAATGACATTTTTTGCCTTTTCCTAAATTTCATGCCGTTTTTAAATTCCAACTTTTGAGAGTCGTCGACTCTATACAATAAGCCGTAGTGTAAATTATTACTTCCTTCGCGTAACGTCCTTTTATGAAATGCGTTAAAGCATCATTTATCCCTAAATAAGAGCAACAATGATGAGTCCGAAACACGTTGCGTTATGATGAAGTCAAACTAGAAATTCACCTTTAAGCCGCTAAGTAAATGTCGCAACATCCTCATAAACTCTTTATAAGTGCAATCCGATATATTGGCTCTATGAAACGCGTTTAGGTGTTCACGCAGTTCTTCTTTCTCAAATGTGCTTCCCTTCAAAACATCAATGAGGTGCAAAAACGAATTTACTGCAAGGAAATCAAGACAAAAAAAATTTTTCATCTGACCATCAGCCAATATTTGACGTCCACGGTAGCAGTTTTTGCATTATTTCGTAAGACGGACCCCATATAAATGTAAATGTACACCGGCGGGGATCGAACCCGTGCATCTACATGTCTCCTCCGGTCGCAAAACGCATACAAAAAAATCAAGACGGGATGAACTTTAAGTGTCTAGTTAAACGACGGAAGGATTTATACCCTTTCAAGAACTCATTGTCTCAATACAAATTGCATTTAATAAAACGATGTTTCACGCATAATTTGCTTATAATCTCGAGGACAGCCATGCCGTTTAAAGTACAATATACGTATAAGGTACAAATAACTTACTCCATTTGCCTGGTACGACCCGTTCGTTGGGAAGATCGTTCCACAGAAAATCCAATTGTGGAGACAGCAAGTCATCCAAGGCTGTAAGTCTGCTCTAAAGATTACCAAAGATTCCAGTGGAGATTAATACGTTTGAAAAGAATAAAGAGAAACCCACAATACTCTGTTTTTTTGTTAAACTTGAGAACATTCTTAAATGAGCAAAAAATTTCCGAAGAAGTTTAGTTTTTACCACGCACACCGAGGGCATCCTAATTTGAAAATTAGTTATTGTGAAATAAAATCGCTCGATACCTAAATGTATTATGGGTTAAATAAAAGTGGTTCAATTTATTTTAGTTACCTTGTTGGCGTGAAATGCCGTTTTAAAATACTTTTCTTGTACGTTGGGAAAGCGCATTTTTACGATTTCAAAAGCCCGCCTTTCCACAGATTCTCCCGAAAGAGCGATGGCCTGGCGATTCATGTCGTCCAATCGACAGAGGTTTACTTTACATGAATTCGCGCTTAGATGCTCTAAATGAAACTGTAATCAAAGTATTTCCAAGCGTTATAAGTTAATGTTTGATCACACTAAAGTGCCCTCAAGGAATCCTCTCTCTCTCTCTCTCTCTCTATATATATATATATATATATATATATATGATGAAACGATCCTCGCTTTCTCTAGAGATCTAAACGAATTTTTAAGTTGTGTGATGACTATAGATGCTTAAAGCTTCTGTCAAATTTTGACGTCAGAATGACAAAAGAAGAAACTCAAACCCGATATGGGGATTTCGGTAAGTTAGATATGGGCAGCAACTTGAAGGAACCGAAACACACAGGTCATTCCATTAAATTTAGTATTGTATTTTCAACGTTTAACTAAAGTTCTGCGAATGACTTTGCAGAGCACATTTTTGCTTCAATGTATCAATACTGAAGTGACTCCCTTTTACAAATAGAAATGAATCAAATTTAGCACAGCCAGGTAGTCGGTGATGACTTCTCTTCATTGTGCGTTAAAAGAAGGAAAACGTGAACACAGAAGACTGCGTACTAAAGATACACTACCTTCTTAATAAGGTCGTTAATGTGGTAAAACTCCCCGGTTGTTTTGCCTAAGCCCCCTCCGCTGAGAAGCAGAAAATTGATTACTGCTTCAGGCAGAAATTTATCTTTGAGTTGGTCACACATAAAGCCGTAATTTCTTTTCGACAGCTTGGAACCGTCTTCGTTCATCAAAAGTGGCAGATGAGCGTAAACAGGTGGTGTAAGATCCAGGGCGCAAAACCTACAAAGTTAGAACAATTATAGCATAATTGACAATGTGTCATATTAGAAAAAAACGTAGAAAGGAACCTTTAGGGTGTCTTTAAACGTCATCGAGTGTGACGTGTAGACATGACCGAAATTTATGAAGTTACTAAATATCAGGAAGCTTGGGTTGTCTTGAATGGTTCAAGGCTTGGATTCTTCACTTCGATTGGGTCATCTACATTAATATTGTGTACAGCTACGCTTCATAGGCGTGAATCTCGTTACATTCAATACAATTTGCATGAACTTTTGGAATACACTGCCTTACTTGTCTATTGCAAGAGCGTTGGATTTAAAAGGGCTAATTCTACTATAATGATAGTGTCGCACAAACATTTGTATATGCTTTGCCGTAGACGGCTGCCACTCCACACCTCGAAGAACGTGGCTTATCTCCATCAGGTGATCATCAACGACGTTTGCCAGATGATAGGTTGGGTAACCGTCGCTTTTGAGTATAATGAAGTCCCCTTCCACGGACGAAAGATCTAGTGTAACTGACTTAAATACAACGTCCCGAAATGTCAGCGGACCCTGCTTCAGCTACACATCCACTCAGAAATACAAAAACATAAAGGGATATAAATTACGTGATCCGTATCCGATTATTTTTGTTTAAGTATAAAAAATGGTGTTTCATAAATATTATCAGGATAACAAAAATTAATAAACATCACTTGTGGTTGGCATTTTTTTTCTGTTATTAATGCGAAGCTGACGTAATCAAAATCTGTTTGGACTACAACTGGCGTCGATTAGAATTTTATACGGGGTATTGGTCGTGCTTAGTTAATTCTAAAAACGTTATCACGTCATGACATTCGGTTTGTTCGGCCAAAACGTCATTTTGTGATTATCTATATCTAATAGTTACACTCGCATTTAAGAATCATTCAATCATCCAATGGTCAACATATACATATACATATACATATACATATACATATACATATACATATGCATATACATATACACATTTTAAGCAGCTTTTGACGCTTCCAAATATACGATGCCCATAATAAATATGCATTATATACTGAGTTTCTAAAATAGAGATTTCAGAATCTTTCCTTGCTGTATAATTGGCAGCACTAGGTAGATGCACAAAGTACAAACGTTATAAAAATTTGTAACCGTCCCCAACGATCGGTGACACACGTTTCGCAACATAAATTTAGCCCCGTATTTGAAACAACATTTGTCCTTCAGAGAAATACTAATCCTTTTTTATTTTGAATATAATTGTACTTTGTAATACTGTTTAATTGTTTCAAACGACGCTCCTCTGCGAAAATAGTAACTAAATGGCCCAATTACTGTTATTGTCCAAACCCGGGTATATTCCAGATTTTCATTCTGACACATTTCCTACTGAAATACTGTAACTGAATTATTTTTTCTACTTTTAAGAATAATTTAGCTTAAATATATTGTAACACATATACAAATATCGATTATTGTCTATCATTACTAAGCGGTAATTTGTTGAGTAGAAAGAACCTTACGAACATGACTTACTTTAAAACGTACGACGTGTGGTGTATCCTTGACTATTAACTCAGTAATTTCCTTTTTATTTAAGTGTCGACATTTATTATCGTATTTGGGAACCTCTCCTTTGCGTTGTGCTTCCTTACGAATTAAATCAAGTCGCCGCTTACTGCAGAAACAGCGATAAGCCGCTCCTTTCTGTAAAAAAATGAAGAAATATCTATCTGAAAATTGTGAATACCGGCACAAAATTGGGCGAGCTACTTAGTGACAACCTTAACAATAAATATGAAACAAACACAGCTTTATTTTAAGTACGTCTTATATTTGAAATTTAACTTTCGCAATCTCGTATTGATCTGAAAGCAACGCGGTCTCGTCTACGTAAACACACGACTTGTTTCGATATGGACACTTTTGGAAGCTATGTTCTTTAAATGCACATATACTGTATATTTTACATATTAGCGGCTGCTTGAGGTCTAATTAACAATGATTCTACCAAGGCTTGTTTGTGTGATTCGAGCACTATTGGTACTTACGTCAATGAGTTTCTGCGTGAATTCATTGTAAAATTGCAGCCGCTGAGACTGCACATAGGGTCCCTTGGGGCCACCAATCGGATCCGGACCTTCATTCGGTTCGAGACCTACCCAAGCCAAAGTTTCTGTAACGAAACGACGATTGTTGTAAAAGTCATACCTATACTTCGCCAGAATGGCGACTGGACTATTAAGATGGTTATTTTACATGTCTGATGTACTGGATAATGCAGCCTAATCCTAATTTGTAGATTGTAAGATTTGTAGAATTGTAGAGGTAATTTGATGTTCTATTTAGGTCATGTTTGAAAATGAAGCAAACAGGTAAATACGTTTGTCGATAATTTCCCGAAACCATTTGCTTTTGTAAGCAGATGTTATCAACTTATTCGTTGTAAATTATCTTTCTGCTTTAACACGAATCTTGAGAACTTTCATAGCATTTCAATAGGCGGATTGGATTAATACTGATGTCTGCAACGAATAACAACTACATAAATTTATGCGTGCATGTCACTAAAATTCCGATGAAGTTTGATCACTGCACTGTCAATTTAAGGTAATTGGAAAAAAAATGAGTTCTTGGCAAAGTTACAGGCAAACATTTTTTCCAATGTAGAATCCACGCTACGTATGTTCTGGGTAAGCCCCGGGTTGTCCGTTCGTATGTGGACGTTCAGTATGGTAAATGCCGTAATCTCTTTGAACTACTTTCTCCACTCGTGGCGAATTGTATAATTTACTTAGCGTCACTGGATTTTATACAATTTCCTCTTTTCATATCGAAAAAATTAAGTGAAGCGTCTACAACTTACTACTTCATTCATTTTATTCATTTCATAAGAAGCAACGCAAAGCAAGGAATACATTTTCTTGATTTTTTAATCCCTAGCTGAAATTGAGTAAGGCGGCTTAGCCTAACTAGAGTTTTGAAACATTAGAAGCACGCAGCATATTGCAGGCAGCGAGCGCGCCATAATTAGCCATGCTTACCCTTGCGATAGCTAATTAGGGGATATATTTGAGCGTCTCTACTTACCTAAAATTCTGTCTTGAGACCCTTCGACCAACCGACTTTGATCGGTGTCTTCTATACGTAAAATAAACTGACCTCCCACCTGACGTGCGAAAAGGAAATTATACAGAGCTGTTCGAAGTCCTCCTAAGTGCATTTCTCCAGTTGGACTAGGAGCAAAGCGAACTCGCGCACCTTTTCGATCGTTATATAGTGTGCGAATGTTGGAAGAGTGTGTCATGACAGTCTTGGTTGTGGTCCCAAGAAAACGTATTCGAGACGATATCGCGCGTGAGAGCATTCTTTCGTCTTGTTGAATGACTGAAAACCAATGAGAATTCGTGAGCGTCATTCACAAAAAATACGTCTTCTTTAAGGGTGTCATAAATTAGAACAATCAAATCAGATTAAACTTTATTATACTAGGTCCTATTGGACACTCAAATTTATCTGCTCTATGAAAAATCACGTTCATATATTACAAGCAGTGTGCCATGCAGCTGACCGTATGGGGATGCGCCGCTCGTTTATTCACGCCTCCATTGAGATAAAAGCGAACCTCGGAAGGAGAAATCTTTTAAGCCAGTCATCATCAATATTAAAAAAAATTTTAATTCTCGCAAAAAATTTGTTTTTATTTTCCCATAAAATTTGGTAAGCGCGTGGTTTTTAATCGAATTTTTCACAGTTTTAATTTACACGAAGTCGAATAAAATATACACACTTGTTGGCACTAAATTGGCTTAAGTATATAATTATTAATAACACTGTAATCGAAATAATACTATACTCGATAATCTAAGATTGGCGTGTCGTACTAATATTTTGCGAAAATCGCAATTATATTCCAGACAAAATATGCTTTCGTCAGCTAAAAACCTATTAACCACATAGGTTTTTGTCCAAAGTTGAAAATGGCGTCATACTTTTTGACCACCTTTTACAGGCATTTTGGAGGGAAGCGCGTTTGCGAAATTTGTTATGATTGCACCCTGAGAGTACATGATGATTCATTGGCGTCACGAATTAAAACGAGCACTGAGTTAAAATGATATGTTCAACTTGAAATATTGAAAAATACGACTCATCATATATTTTGCTTGTTGTGCAATATGTATGGGTGTACATATATTGCAAAACAAATCCAATTATATATGTTTATGAACAATAATATTTTCTTTTCCAATCACACATACCAAAAATTCATAATCATTAGTTTTAAGCTAAAAACAACTAATATGATGTGTACATATCGCGCTTAATTCATAAATGACTGATTATGCTCTGACACACACGCACACACACTCACTATTTTTAGGCGAGTATTGATTTCTAGACTCTTGCTAGGAAAATGTGTTCAACCAGATATGTATCTAGAGGCTAGAGGCTAGAGGCTAGAGGCTAGAGTTCAAATTTTCCCGCATGAGATAATTTGCCACAACTAAAGTTTCGAGATCGGATATGCGAACCAGAACCTGTGCCGCGACGCTTTTCAACTGATTTGCGTGAAAAATATTTGATTCATTGTCAAAAAGGCTCTGAAAAATGCTTATTTCGATAAGCTATACGCTTGTATGTTTATCCGCTTCTGCTTTAAAAAAGATAGTTGTTGTGTTGGTGAGCACTGGCCACTTCCGGGTGCCCAAGAGTAACCAGCAAGACTGAGAAAGGGCCGACCTCCTTTCCACAGAGTTAAATGTCGCGGCGGTGGCTAGTTCGCAGCCACCTAGCTTTAAAGGTGGTACCGTATACGTTAGATATTGGGTGATGGTCAGCCCTAAAAATAAAAACATTCAGCTATAAGTATGGTGTACCTTACTGTCTCAAATTGGCCAGATGGGACAGTTCCTTTATATGCCTAGACTACTCGACTTAATGCAAAATCAGTCTGAAGTTTAAAACAAAGAGGATATCCAAAAAGGTGGACGTCTGCTAATCATGCACATGGATTTTGGATGTGCTGAATCACAGTACCAATCGGAAACTGGGAAAACAAAGCGGCTACTACGAGCCTAGAAGAAGTAAATGAAGTTGGTCATTGGTCATCAAAGGGTTTGGAATAAGTTCGACTAAGTTAAACAGTTACGTTTGACTAAGCTAAATCATCAGTGTGCAAAAAACAGTCGAGTAGGTCCTCTGTGTCAGTGGCTGGTGGCCATTCGGGTTACAATGGAGGCCGTATGTAAGAAGAGTCGTGAGAAAAATAAATCAAAAACAAAAGTCAACGATAAAACAAGCGACGGATTATTATCCAAGCTGCCAGAAATTCCTTCGAGCGAAGAACTACCCGCTAAGCCAACAGCTGGTGAGTCCTGTAATATATATATATATATATATATATACCTTGCTTATAGAGACAAATATTCTGTTCACGTGTAACTACTGAGTGAGTTTCCAGGCACTTCAAGTTTTATTCTGGCTACACTTTTTTCTTGAAAAGATCTACTATTACGGAAATAATTAGTTCGGACAGCCAACAATTTATAAACAGATTTCGTTTCTTATAGTAGTTCTTATAGTGGTTACCAAGGAGCGCTTCTATTTTCAACGATTTCTAAGATTTCCAGGGAAGTGGGCCTCCCTTTATCTCCACCGGGGTCTGCACAGCAATACTTCCACACTTCATTTCTAATTTTTTTTATCTTTTAGAATGTAGAGTTCATTATGTGTACATTAGGGTTTAAATTATAAAACAATGGAAGGTGTCCATGGTGGATCTCACTAGCTGAGAAACATGCGAAACGAAATCAAATTCTGAGATTATATAGTGTTATCGGGGTGTTGGAGTGTCATTCCATCCTCCGTTGGCCAGTGAGCAAAACCGCTTACAGCCAGTTGTAAAAAAGTAATATCGACCGTTGTCTTCTAATTAGCATAATTTTCCTATTTAATATGGAAAATTTCGAAAAACATTTGTTTACATATGACTTAAGTACGGTGTATAAGAGCAGAGATGAAAAATATGCACTATGGACTTTTGTAGTTTGTCTTTATAAGTATTGCTGCAACATTATTAAAAAAAGCCTTCGAGGCACTACTATTACAAGAGTTCTCGAATACAGATTTTATGGATGAAGAAAAAGGGTAGTGCATCGAAACAAAACGATGAAATATCAACCATTGTGCGTATTAGTGTTTTATTCCGTGCTCTAAACAATCACTATTTTACCGACAAAAAAAACGAAATCCAAATGTTCAACAAGTGATGATTTATTTTAGATCGACGTTGAAAATGATCGTGTTTAGACTTAAATAGAGGAATGGAGTCATTTCCATTTAGTCTGCAGGTGACGAATCGAACAAACAACATGTCCTAATTAATATCTTTTATCTTTCATACTTCCATTAGATAACAGTGCCGTGTTTGTGTGCACGTAATCACTGGTGTAAATTTACCTCCTTCTTTCTTGGCCATTTTTTGACCATACATAGTTCTTCACAGACCCTCCTGCTTGACGTATTTATCATATTGTGTGATGCTTTAGAGATTTATAATTAGAGATTGCAAGAAACAGATCCGAATACGAGTGCTCGTTATAGCATGGTGGTTCCCTTTGCTTCGTAGATATATGGATTTCGCTTTCAAAAATATCTAAATGTTTAGACTGGATGTTGTCATGGTTCATGAGTGCGCCAATATTTGTCAGAAAAATGTGAAAAGCGTTCATTGGCCGGAACATTGACTTTACAGATTGATCAAATCGTCCAAATCAACGTATTTAGATCACAACGGAGTGGTGGTGGTGCTTAAGGTCTAACAATTAAACACTCAGAATTTATTAGTATAAAGATATTGAAACAATGTTCGTCTATCACTCCATTCTGGGTAACCCATATATCCCCTCGCACTACCAACAGGTACGTCAAATGTGATGATTTATGGCTTAAATATAAAATTCGAAAAATAAATGGAAAGAGATAGTAGTTTTGCGTATTCTCAGTAGCGATATCTGTTTACAAAGAATGAGAAATATTAATAAATTGGACTTCCAGAAGCTGTATATATAGTATTTTCCTTCCTTCGGTAAAAGATTATAATTTAATTTTATACATTACATTTAGTTGTCCATATCCTATCATAATATCTAAAAAATGTGAATTAACTTTCAATGCCAAAAAACTGTTTGTAAAATAAAATGTTTACTTCAATATTTTAATGAAACTTTACTCGAGTTTGCAGTGGACAACCTTGCATGTGTCTTAGAGGATGAAAACCTACCGCAAAAGGAAGATAAGCAAAGGAGACAAGAACCTGAAGAGCAAGCAACAAATCAAGAGAGTTATTTATTGCCTCCGATGGACGCTAATGAGTGTTTCAGTTTCCAATCTGATTTGTTGAAGACTAAAGAGACATTTGTTAAGAGTCAGGATTTCTCCGAAATTATAGAACCTGGCAACCGATCAGTTGCACTTGCAGAGAGCCTGGATGTCTCCATAAATGGTAATGAAAATACACCAGAAGCAGAAGTGGAAATGGCTTTAGAGGCTGATGAATCATGCTTGGCACCTCTAGTGGCATTCGAACCTTTACAATTAGAGCGGGATGCAGGTACAATTCCCGACGAAGATCCCTATCTTCCAACAATGCAGTGCGTAGGCAACGGTAAGTTGTCCTCATTTTTGTATCAACACTATAATTTTGGCCTTTTTTGAAACTCAGCAGAAGGATACTTACGACTAAGCGAACTAACTGGGTCCGACATCTAGAACAAATACAGTTGCGTATTTCCTTTGAAAAAATGATGTAGCCAATTCGCGATCACAAGTTTATTAAAGAGTTTTGAAACGCTCGCGATCCAAGTAAAAATGGGCTTATAAACTAAGGAAACTTGAGTACAATATTTTATGCTTATGTGAAAATGTTTTAATAACGGCAAAAGGTATCTTCCAGCACCGCCACGCGAAGAATCTATCGACGAGATTGATGATCAACTTCGTAGTGAGGAACCATCTGCACCGATTTTGTCAATGGAGCTGACAAAATCCTCTCAAGCTTCAACTTTTGGGACGCCCACGCAAAAAGAGGTCATTCTTAGTCAGCGCAAAGCTCTTACAAGGCAAGCTCATTATTTTTCACAGTTCACAGATTTATGGATTTGAGAACTAATTTGAAGCATCTAAAGCATTCCAGACTATTTGTAAGTTTGAGTAAACAGACTGTCTCCTAAATGATTCCAAAACGATGACGGTGTGATACATATTAAAATAAATTGATTGGTGATAATACTAGTGTATTCCGGAAAACTAGACAAAAACTTTTGAATGATTACGCAAAACAATAATATGACCGTGTTACGAGTATATAAAAGTGCGGTACGAATTTACGGCTATGGCGCCCTTGACACCAGCAGATAATCAACCGATGAGCACACTTTTATTCTAAAAAATTCTAAACTTATTTCAGATTACTAATATTTATATTTCCAGTATAATTTATTCAACAAACGGCTTTTTTTGTCGTGTGTAGGGTTTATCCAGAGCTTGACTTGGAAGAGCTTCCGGTGTTGCCAATGACTGAGGCGGAGATACTTCGACTTTATCAAGGAACGCTCTTGCAACAACGAGATCGTCTAGAGAAGGCCTTTATAGAGATGTACTGCGAAGAAAGGTAACGACCATTAACAGCCAGAGCTTATGTAGTTGTCCATTTTTAATCCAGACTACGCCTTTGCAGCTCAAATTATGAACAATTAAATTAAAATATAAAAAATATAATGATAATCGTTTTTCACTGTTACATGGAGAAAAATCTAACATCCAACTAAATCTTTGAGATATTATTATTATTTGAGTATAATCGACTATTTGCTGTCCAGGGTGATTGTTTTCCGCCTACGTCGAAATAATCTTGCTGTTCGTCATATGACTGTTAACTAAAGTTCGCAATATCCGTTTCCCCCTTAAGGTTACAAGAACATGAACTGTTCAAGCTGTTGTCGGTATATTATGCTGAACGAAGCGCTCTTTCAGTCTGTTCCCAACAACTAGACAACCGGATTGCGAAGGTTAAAGAACTTCGCGAGTTCGTATGGAGTATGGGTCGTGGCCAAGTCTCCGCCTATGACAGGTGACCTCAGACCTCAGAAGCCCAGGGACAAAACCGAGTATTAAAAAGGAATATTTTAGTAACCCGAGTCCAGGAACCTTGAAACTGATAGAGAATAATTGTGAATTAGTGATTAAAAGTTAAAATGGAGTTAGGTATACGTGCTTCCCAAACGAGCTTATTTTTCTGTTTTTACTCTTGTAATAGTAATTGATTGAATAGTAGTTGATTAAGTAATATGTGACTAAACTTCTGCTTTTAATATAAAGAAACTGCAAGAAATAATCAATCATAACCTGAGCAATTAATAAATCTCTATAGAGCCCCGTATCACACATAACAAAGGTGAATGGTTCCCCACAAAATCTAGCATACGCTTTCATTTAGAAGTTTATATAAAAAATATTTCAGGTGTGGCGATAACACGCAAATCGAGAAAAGTCACGAGTACGAAATCGCAAACTACCAACGTCACCAGGCCGCCCGTCTTAAGGGCACGCTTCGAGAGCTGACAAATTTGTTGCGCACTGAATTCGCTCGTCGTAGTCACTTAGCTCAGATCCTTAAAACACAGATAGAACAGGTTTTAAATAAAGGACTTTTCCCGTTTAGAGCTATACATAAGACAGCTACAGTGCCAAAGATCGGTAAGTTCTCCTACTGCTACTGCACGCGAGCTAAATACTGGAAAACTTGACTTAATTTACCAAAAAAAAAGATTTTTAGTGATAAGCGGTTAACATTAGGAGCGTTAAATCTAATAACGAGCGGCTAGTATAGCTTCAATGTATAGTAATTACTGCTGCCACTAGCGCAATAGTGAATAAATTTGTCAATAAATTGTGACGGAATTTGACGCAACATATTTCTTACTATATCTTATTATGAATTTTCGAAAATTTTGCTAAATAAATCCCAAATATTCTGGTTTAAATTATCAGCTATTGTGCAGTCTTGTCTGTAGAGCAAGAATATGATCGATTTTTTACTCGCCATACGTTATTGGGTAAATTGGCTCCCATCATCCCATATTAGGTACCCGGAGGGTACAAATTCGCACGGCTTTATTTTTTTAAGTAGACTGCAAATGCTATATAATATAGAACCAATTCGTTTTTCCTTAGCTGATTCTTTACTTAACTTATGCAAAGCATGCAAATAGACTGCGTATCATTTTTGTTTCCATACAGGCAAACATCAATGGGGTCGTGAGCAGGAGTCGGCCAAAGAATCTCTACGGGTGTCAATATCCATATTATTTTGCTTTACTCGGCGGCCTTTTAAAGATACCGAGTGTGTGGAAGAGATTCGAAACTGGCTTCGATCAGCCGTTGCTGTTCTCCTGCGTGTAGCTGGCCTTGAGGACCACTTCTTCATACTCTCACACGTTCTCAGGTAATGCAGTGTTTACATCGTCATGCAAAGTTTAATATGGATAGAATTTTCCGTCAGTAATAATTAAGCAACTAAAATATTGTTGAGTTGACTGTATGAAAAGTGATTGTCTTCAGGTATTGAAATATTATTTAAAGGAGTATTTAGTCAGGTAGTAGGAATATTTAACAAAAAGTACATACTTGATGGATTGATATTCGCAACTTCTCCAACTTCCCTGTGTTTTAACAGCTGTTTTTGAATTCATCGGCAGGAGTCCAGCGGGAATCGCCAAATGGGCAGTGGACTTGGTGCAGATGCCTCCTATCGAGACGTGGAACACACAAGAGGACTGGAACAACATCAGGTTCCAACCAAATCAAGTGTTCGATTATCCAATGCTTGCTTTAAGCCTCATCTGTAGCCCGGTGAAGCAACGTGAGGTGTTTCTCCGCAAATTTAAGGCCCTGGCTGACGAAACTCCCACTGATTCATGGTGTATCGTTGACAGTGATGGCGAGGACGAAGCATCTGGAGAGGCTGTTTTTCTTCAATGGACTGAGCCGGACATTGTGGATCTTCTTAACCAGATCCCATTCTCTGAGATATTTAAGTACATGCTTCTAGTTGACGAGGTATACGATATCGAGCGTGCAACGCCAGAGCACATGCTGACGCTCATTTTATTTTCAACGCAGTTCGTGTACACACTGCATGTCGGTCTGCGCTCCTACCACGCGGGGAGATATCGCAATCTGACAAAACGCATCAGTCGGCTTATACGTCACTGCGTCGAATATCTCTCGGACCACTGGGAAGCTTTTCGAGTTGCAAATCCCGGCCTGGTCGAGCTCACTCACATACAGGTTGAATACGACCAATTTTTATTACGAGCTGTTAACTCAATATTTTTCTCCGAGTCATTAGGAGCGTGGCAGTTCATGGCCGTTTTACCTTACCAGAACGTGTCGCACGGAATCATGTGGCAGCTCCTCTGGCTTCTGCACAATAACTACCGGGAAGAAGTACAACTAGTGGACATGCGAGTACATGAAATTGCAAAGCAGCTGCAATCACCAGTCAGACTGGAAGAAAAAATTGAAAATATGGACGAGGAAGAAGTGTTTTACCTTCTTACTACGTTTGCTAATATGGCCATATCTAGAGCAGAAGCTAACCGTGCTTTCATTCATACTGTTGTTGTCGAGGTATTCAACATCACTTATATACATGAGAAACTCAGGCAGGCCCATTGCAAGGTTGGACGAGATCTGCTTTCTCGACTTGTTAGTAAGCACTCATTTGTTGTATCCATCCTTTTAGATCAAATTCAACAAAACATCGACAATGTGGGAAATATGGCTTGTTACCTTTTTAGTGAGTTCGAACTCACCCGTTGGGCTCCAGAGGATGAGGACCTAGATATACTAAACGAATTTCTTGTACACAACGACCTCATTAGTGCTCAAAATTCATTAGCGCGTTTGGTGTTACAAAATATGAACTATGGCTACGATAATGAAACCGGCAACCTGCTTCTGTCGGAATATAACCATCAAAAGGTAGCCTTGATTCTTCTGGCAGCGTATAAAACACACTGCTTGCCATTCGATAAAACAGGGTATGCATACAAACAGTTCAAGTACATATCAGACTATGCGCTTGGCACTAAACAGCCCGATACACCCGATGGTTTCATACAATACATTTGGGAGCTTTTACTGCGACTCCATCTACACCTTTTGGACTACCCACACCCTGCACAGTGGAAGCTAGTAACCGATATTGAGCGACCAATAGGAGTTGCGCTTTCTCTTGATAATACCACCTGGTTAGAACCCTTGCGAGTCGGTGTATCAGAAGGACTCCCACCGGCGCTTTATATTGCGCTCATGATGTGTTCTGTAGGCCATTACCGGGAAGAAATCGCTGAGAGAGGTGTATCATTCTTAGTAGACCTCGTTAACAAAGAGCAATTCACGCCAGCTGTCGAGGCGATTCATCGTATGACCGCTCTTTTCATCGTGAAGCCAGACTTATTAGTTTCCCATATAAGCTTCCTGCAAGCCATAGAGGCTATTATCCAAGCCGACAACACATACTCATCCATGGTCAAGAACCTTGTTGTAACGAGCTTTCCTGGACACATTTTAGGTCAGCTTGCAAGGGTCATCATACTGCAAGTTCGGAAGGCGAAAGCATGGAGCTTACAGACGAAATGCGTTCTTATGTGGCTGCAGATTCTACTCAATCTTCCTGAAATGTCGATCAAACGCGGAATCAAAGCTAAAGCACGCAATAGTATCTACTTCCTTCTAGACATCCTGGTACAATTAGCATACCAGGAAGTCGGCTGCATTGAAGACGTATTCTCTTTCTTCCAGGCTTCCTTGTCTAGCGTAGCCCCGTCTAGTGCAGCACCTGGATCCATGGTCCGATCCTTGATGAGTTACGTGTGGTGGGGTTCAGGATCATCGTGGCCAATACTAGTAACACTACCGTCCCTTAAAACTTTTCCCTGGTTTGTCTGGGCAGGACTTATTGCTGAAGGAAGAGTGGAGCAAAACAGCAAACCGTGGAAACAGATTATTAAAGAGATGGCCGCTAGTCCTACATTAACAACAGAGGCGGCTCTGAAACTGGTGTCAAATTCAATAAAAAATACACCAAGCCAAGAATTCATGCTTGTGTACAGATGGGCTCAACAAGCTCTTGACACTGATATAGATCATCCAGTTATGCCTCTCCTTTGGCAGCAATTCTTTCAGCTCTACTTGCAAAAGCCACCAACAGGTGGCAGCGTTGGTCTACGATTGTTTGAGGGTCCAGTGTACCACCCAATGCTTAAGCAGTTAAAAAAGCGGCTGAATGACCTGGAAAAGCATTACCACAGACGGCATAGTGATCTAGCAAAAAATCTTCACGAGCAACCATTGTCAGACCACACAAAAGAGACGAGTCGCGCTCTTATGCAAATGAGTGACGCGTGCCAGTTATTTGCCAGACTTCAGAAGTACTTCAACACTCTTTCTCTGTGGCTAGAAGAACCTCGCCTCCATAATCCCAATATGACCCTTTTAACTCTACCGCCTCAATATAATCCAGAGCTGTTAAGGATACTTCTTTGTGGCAATGTTAACCTTTGGACTGATTTAGTTCAGCAAGAGGTTATAGAGGAATACCTTAACAGGTTGTCAGAGAATAAAAACGCTTTAAAAGCAAAAAAACCTAGACAGCCGCCTAACAGTGAAAAGACAGTTGAGCAAAGGATACTTCATCGGCTATGCTGTTACGATGAAACCCAAAGAGCGCCACCCTTGCCAATTATCAAGTTGGCGATTCCCGAAATAACCGAAGATGTACTTCTACGTGACGAAAAACTGCTCCAAAAAGCAAAGTCTGAACTAAAAACAATAATGGGACACGCGAGAGCCTTTAATGCGCAGAGTATTCATCTCAACAATCTTGATGAGATTTTACATGATCTCTTAAAAAAGCTCTACACAAATGAAGACCGCACCATTGAGCTTTATATGGCATGTGCTCTTGGTTCCAAATGTAAGCAACATGCTCGACTCGAATTTAGATTCCATGAGGCCCAAACGAACAAGATCATAGACCAAAATGTGTTGGAAAATCGCAGCGAATGGACCACGGTCCTCTCTGATTTACGAAGCCCTCTTTCAATGGGCGTTATTAGGGCGTTCGCGTTCCTTGAATCGGTCATCGCCAAACTTGTAAATTATCTCCAATTACACCCCAACCTAGGACAGCAGCTTCGTGCGACGGGTGGTAACTTGTTCGCCGAAATAGTATCATTCATGGATAAGGATTGTTTGGAACATTCACCCACAAAGCAGTTTATGACCCGGTGCCTGGAAGTTCTTGGACAAGCTGTCGTATGTCCAGATCCCATACAGACTCAACCACTTCTCGACCTGATTTTACGAAATTCACACCTTGTCTCGTACCTTTCACCCTACTTTGCTCCTTCAGTATGCGAACCATCCCGATACGCAGAGATGTATAGTACACTATGCTACAAGATAGGACCAGCTCTCTATGAGACGCAACTAATCCTGCTGAGCAAGTTCGACCTCGGCTCTTATCTGCGAGCGACACCGACGAGCGCGCTAGACCGACAGAACTTAATCGGTACTCTGGAAGTGGCATTGCAGAGCATAGGCCGAAAGAATGAGTTGGAACCTTCATTGGCCAAAATAGCAGCCCTCTACCTGAGTCAGATGCAGGCATTGCTAGCAGTGAATGACTTTGAGCATTATTTCCAGATTCTCAACATGCTGCTCAATGGAGTCCGCCTCAACAACATCCCCCTGGAAACGTTTACAGCTTTTTATGAGGCTCTTGGGTATGAAACGATAATGCAAGGCAATCTTCCTATATACTGTGGACCTCCTGGCGCAAGTCGTGTGGAGGAGAGTATCAAAATGATGACTGACTTCTTCAAGAATTTCCGCAACGAGGAGGCTTCGGCTCGACGAAATGGTTTATACTGCCTCTGTGATAATTACCTAGCCTTTCTAGCCCCTCTGTATACGCTCATGGGAACATTGTACATTGTCCAAAAGGGTCAGGACATGATGAGAAACATGCCAAGTGCTTCTGAAATAGATAAGACATTGCAGACGATTTTTGATCTTTATGAACCCTGGTTAGGTGTACTACAAGATGGAAACGCAATTTTCTTGCCTTGGTTACCGGGAGAAAAGGATAAGGTTTCGGTCATGCTGCTGAGCTATGCTCGTCTACTAGGAGCCGCACAAACGGTTCTCTCTAAAATTCACTCTTCTATCTTTCACTCTCTGTGGCAGCGGTATTTTATAAGTTACGTTTGGAATGCTACTCCAGGCTATATAACAACCTTATATTATGAGGAGATACTATCGCTTCCGTGGGAAGCCTTTGTTCCGGATATACAGGATCTTCGCCTAATGACGAAAGTTTTAGAACCTAAATACATTGACCACACGCCTTTTCTAACGCAGTTGTTTTTGCGAATGAACTGGGCGTACCGTCTTCAGGAAGCTTTTAGCAAATGGGACCTCAGCGCCCGTACTGAAGTATACTCACGGTTCGCTGAACTTCTTCTAAAGACTGGTTGGGATCAAACGGTGACAGCCCTTGGAAGCACCCGAGGTCTCTGTCAAAGCATCGCGGAAGTTGACTGGAGTTGTGTGCCACTCACACTCGTGAAAGATTTTTTGCTCGTATTTGAGACAAGCTGTGACCCATTGTGTGTTTTACTACCAGACGACTCCTCCCAAGATGATATTCTTCTGGGCTTTATGCGGCAGCTCGTCTGTCTTAAGACGGTAAATGCTTCTTACCCAACACTCGAAAAACAGTCCGCTTATTTCGCAATGACCGCCAAACTCGTGCGTAAATGTGCCGAAACTCCCGGAACTAGGGATCTAGTCAAAAATCGTCAGTGTGTGTCTCAATTTCTACCGGAACAGATGACCGCAGTAAGTAGCCTGATTAACCGCAAGCAGGCCGATTTCAATGATCAGAGCCTTCCACTTATGCAAGAAGTACTCTTTGTTCTGGATATAGTCGACAGCCTCGAGTGGGCTAATGTACTGATGGATGGACTCGTTGAGTGGATCAGTGCAAATTCTGGATCTGACCTAATTCTACCGTGCCTATCCATCGCCACCTCTTTGTCTAATACACAGTGTGTACCCCGAATAGTAGAAGCATGCATTGCTGCCTACTCCACGTCCGAAGTAGAAATTTTTTCCTCGGATGGAGGCTGGAGTACGATGCTGGGGGTACTCAAATTTCCTGAATCAAACCTAGATTATTTGCTGAAAGCTTCTATTGAAAGCAATTCATTCCTGACTCTATATGCTTATGTGCTTTATAAACTGCCTCACTGCGGTTCTCTGGAGAAGGAGTTGGCACTTCTTGGTAGGATTGTCGATTGGGTGGTAGAGTCTGTACCTGCTGATGAGGAAGCCGAGCCAAAAATCCTTCTATTATGGGACAAGCTTCTTCTTTTAAGTATTCGACAATTGGAATACGGTGGTGATATCCGCATCGTATTTCAGCACTTGCAAAGGCTTGTAGGGAGTCTCTTGCAAGCCGGCGAAGATAAAATTTCTATCGGTCTGTTAGGTGTCATAGGCTTCGGTCGTCGGTCGCCCTTCTCTATGACATTCCGTTTCAACAGCCGAGTGATCGCTAGTATCGTCGCGCAGCATCTCACTGAAGATGGACTCGTTGTACTTCAATCGAGAAAGACAGGTAGCGACTACAAACCACATCGATTCGCTCATGAAGCGGTCGCCAAGGTATCTAGCTTAAATCATCTAACACTTAGTAGTCTTTTCGAAATATTAATATAGTTGTGTCATCTAAGTTTTCCTACATATATATATATATATATATATATATATGTGGGAAAACTTAGAACGCATGTATATATATATATATATATTAATGGCCGCGACGGCAGATAGACATGCAACCAAATACTTGGTTGTAACAATAGATTAATAAAAAGCAGATTGAGAACATAAGTCTCATAGGTGGCACCGCTATGCTGACTGGCTCTCTCACTGACTGGATCTCTTGAAATGTTTGATTGCTTCGTAAATAATTAAGTATACTAAAACTATTGTCCATGAAAGTTTCAGCTTTTCAATCTTTGTGATAGTAAGGATTCACTCTAATTACTACTAGGAATTTATAAACTAAAAGATCTATGTATCTTTAACCAGAATTACCGATTCGTTTTTGGGCTTATTTTAAAGGGATTTTATGGTATTCCAAATGAATAGAATAGCCGCGTGGACGCTCATGCGATTCAAACAACATTGTAACCGAGATATATATTTGAATTATTTTACTCTCGTAGGTAAAATCAATGCATGGCAGCAAGATGTACGCCGATCTGAGCAACGAAGTAGAGGCGGCCCTGGATCTAGTAAACAGCTGCAGCTCACTGGCGGACTCGCGGGAGGCGGTTAAACAGCTCGTGAATTTTTTCTATCCCACACTGGCTTATCTTAAGATACTCTTCTTTGGAGTTATGGAATAAGATGCCGGAAGCCTGATCCATATTTATTATATATTTGATACACGACAGGCACAAAAAGGAACTCGTAGCGCTTATTGACCCATTAACCTGTAATGCACAGATTACTGGTAGTGTGATGTTCCTTTTTAATGTTAACGATCTTATACACCTAGACAAAGTACCTTGCGGTATAAGATGCCTTTACACGTGAAGGTTGAGAGCTAATGGAATCTATAATGGTTTCCCTGAAAGAGCAACACTTTTGCAGAATTGGCTGCAAGCTGTGAAGGGGTCCGATTGAATACAAATTACTTCGTGCATGTCACCTAGAGACATAGCACGTAATTGCCTGATCGCATGTCATTAAAGTGTAATCTAGATTTCAGACTTTAAAATAGTCTCAAATTTAGGTTATCTATTAATTAAATATATATTAATATCGATTCTTGTGAACAACCAAGCAAAGGCACAGGCCGCGTGTGTATGTTATTACCTGAAAAAAACATGAAGGTTATCCAAGTTCATTTAAAGACAACTGGTTGTCATACCGATGTACACAAGCTTATATTGTATTCATGATTAAAATAGAAAAAATACATTAAGTCTTAACTATAAATTAAGGGTATAATTAGTTCGTTGTTAATAATCTACTAATATGTGATTAAATCAATACTATGCGTTGCAATCTCTTATTTTTCCTATTAAAGGTCACTACGATTTTCGTATCCAGCAAACTCATTATTTGTATATAAAACACTTTTCATTTTTATTATAGACTAGTCCTTTTTGTCTCTTTCCTTACAAAAATTAGGTATATAAGAAATAAGGTATAATACAAGAATTTCATAAAACAAACTAAGATTATTTACTGGTCATAGGTAAGATTAGATTCATAGCGGTAACCATTTTAAACAAGCGGGTTTGAAAATTGCGAGAATTATATGGAAATAGAGCAAGAAGTTCCATCACTTGACAGATTTCATCGAGTTTTTACACTAAACAACAATAGACACTTGCGAACCATTCAGAGCAACAGCTGAAATTTCCTGTTGTTAAAATTGATCCAACTTCCGATGTACGTATATCAACAAGATATACGTACATTAAACGTTCAGTAATTTATATTTAAGTATTCCGTTGCCTTATGCTAAACACTTTCCTTCTTCTATAAAACATTCTCTTACTTGACGCATTCCTGTGTTTACGAAATGTTTAAGACGAAAAGTCTACACGGGTTACACGTTACAGGCTAGTAGAATACAGTATGTTCCACAGTGTGTTTGCATAAATTTTTCTGGAAATACAGGTGCCCATTATGTCTCTACTTCGATGCTTTTTCATTTGCACCTATCCAACTCGTATGTACTCTGAGTCAAAAATAATTTCCATCTTTAAATCCATATACTATATATACTATTTTCCAGGTAATCTATATGTTCCGAATCGACAATTCTGTATGTTCTAACTACCCAAAGATTGTAGCAATCTTCATTTGAATTTATACATTAGTTCCAAGCCCTCAAGTCAACGTGATATCAGTGAAATCTTAGGTTGTAGGTACAATATATTATACACACAGAAGGCGTTATGGGACGCTATTGATCTGCAGCGTAATCATATTATTTGGTGTACCTGATGGCACTAGAAGATGCCTCTGGTAGCTGAAGCGGGTCGATGTGCTTCGTCAGCAATGAATGCACTTCAATGCCTTGAACGTCAAGTCCATTTCCTAGCGAAAGTTCATGTTATTAGAAAACATGCGTCATTATTCTTAAGACACGAGACATACCCAATGTAGTATTTACATAACTAATTATATTCGTGATCGAGAGGCCTAAATGCATGCTTCAATGATTTCTGGGTCTTGTCAGATGCAGACAAGTGCATTGGGGAGCACAACGGAAAAAATATCGTATCGAATGCTTTGAATTGCCCAAAATTGTAGAAATTATTTTATTTTACATGAAGGGTACTAAGGCTGGATCATAGATCTAATAAGCATACTATTTAAAGTATTACCGTATAACTATTTTCAGCAAATAACATGAAACGCCAATTACATAGCTCATCCATTCTTCAAGCAAATCAAGTATTCACTCTGCTCGTACGGACAACAGACTCGAAAAGTTTAGAGCAATGTTCCTACAGATTATTGTGCTTACTGTAAAAAAAATGGTAATTATTAAGCCAATTAGTTCTCTTGAGCAGATGTAATAAACATAAATTTCTTTTTTGAATCGAAGGTAAATCAAACAGAAGGACTATATTCTTATTATTGTTGTCAAGTACGATGGCTTGGTACATTCTCCTGTGGTGCACAGTTGCGTTCCCCACCGTTGCACATTTACATTTTTGAGGTCCGTCTTACGAAGTAATTTAAATCATACTGTGGATTTTAAAAGTTAGCTGATGACCAGCCCTAAAAGTATTTTTTGTTACTCTATAATAATAACAATTATTATTAATAATAATAATATTATTATTTCTTGTATACTTCCAACAAATGCGTTTTGTAGATATTCCTTGAGCGGATTTTTAGAGCAGGTACTTTTGGTGTTGTTTCATTATTAAACGTATACATCGCGATTCTTTATAACGAATCGTCTAAATATTGTAGTGATCAACTAGGGCGGCGTTTTGAATGATTTTCAACATTAGCCGTGGAATGGAAGCGGAGGCCAATATAGAACACTAACAACTCATATACAAAATTCGCAAGATAGCACAGCTCCGTTGTTCGCATATTTATAATCCGGGGCTCCCTGTTTGAGAACTACACTTTTGTGCGGATATTTGCATACCGTTTTCTTGGACCGACGAAGTACGTACTAAATTCAACTTCTCTTTGTGTGCGGTTCAGAGAGACGCGGCGAAAATGTGGAAATTTACGTACGTTCCGCCTAAACATTACCTTTACTATTTCTCAAAGCAGTGACGACGGTCCAGTTAGTTTTGTGTGAAAGACAATTCAGACTTTGAAGGGCGTTTTGATGGTTTTTAGCTCCACTCATTTCACTTACAGAAGCAATCGCTCGGATCTCTCGGATGCTCTCGATGAAATAGTTCCTTCAAGGTCAATCCCGCTTATTTATTATTCAGAGACTTTTCGGTTAAACTTTTTGGCAGATCTTTACGTAAGGAATATTTTGCTCCTTCTCTTTTAGAGACTATTGCTATTGCCGAAGATACACGTCCGTCGTTGGTCTCTATTAATATCGGTTTTCATCTGTGGTTCGGGTGATTTGCAAAATAGTATTTTTCAGGTATATTTTTCCATAAACCAATATGAGAGGTTTTCGGTAAAATCGTTTGTTAATCGTATGCAGAGCATTACCTAGGCAGCAATGCGCAACGCAGACGACACCGATTCCACATGTGATGCGTTCTGTTACTAGTTTTATTTAAACAGGATTCATGCCTTGTTACAGCTGCTGAGGGAAATACAGTTGGTCACGCGCACAAACTTGTGTTTTCGACAAGTCTTAGACAACACTGCTTTCAATACTTGATCTTGACAAAAGACGGCAACTGCAGGCTCCACAGACTATCGCCGATGAGCTCAATAGACACTTCGTAACTATTAGTTCGAACACCGTGGCCTCTGTTGACATCTGAATAGATATACGGGATTAGCTGTCATCCAGTAGTCATTTGGACATACATGTAGTTGCGTTAAGGTTTTACCGTTTCGAATTGCAAGGGACGGAATCCTCGGCAGGAGAGTTGCAAAGGACGCAAGTAAAAGCCTTCATGTCTTGATCAAAAGTTGACACAGCGGACAGGAGCTTTAAACCGTGAACAAATAGCTTACGAAGGTACTATGAAAATTAAGGTACTATAAAAACTGAGTGTCACTTATTAAAGCTTACTTGTTTCTGCATTATCGCCGTCTGGAGTTTTCCGTTTGGCTCTTTGGGCGAGCAATGATGGAACCCAATCGAATCGATCGATAATTCCCGTAAGAATGGAACCCGGGATCCGTTGATGTTGCATTATTAAGTCTTCAATCGAAACTTTGGTCTAGGAATGGGTGAAAGCAGTGGAACATCAGATAACGACAATATTAGCGAGCCTGTTCAAATGATGTCCTTAGTAAAGGTACATGAAATTTTATTAATGTAAAAATACAAATCTACAATGCATTGGAAGTCTTTTGGTAGAACACAACTATTAAAAGTATTGTGGTTGGGCACATGCTATTAACGTTGTTGTTATTGGTGCCATCACTGCGTATATATATATATATATATATATATATATAATTTTTTAGATAATGTTGTGCGATTATAAGAGTACCTTTTCAGCCAGCTTTTCGGCGGTTAATGTTGGATCAAAGAAAATTGGCTTGCCAATTATTGTTCTGAAATTCAAATAAGAATATGATGAATGATCTATATATATCGTTCCATTATACCAAAATTCAACATCTGTTTGTCGCGGTAATCCGGTGTTATCGGAGTTAGTTCAGTGCTGTCTATGCGCGAATTTCGATTTTTATGTTTAAGTATATGTCGCGGGAGATACTTTAATGGCTTCTACGTACAGCTTTTATTGTTTCTGTTTCATGGTGTACAATGAACAATAATTCGGTACGTTCGCTACGTGCGATTTTTCATGTTGGCGTTTCAAATGCCACCTAGAGGTTAGTGATTTTTTTGCGTGCTGTTTTACGTTTCGGAGTGTGCTGCGGCAGACTTATTTGGTCATTTTTACCTATGGTTTCCGATGTTCATGCTTCCCGGTGTGCGTAAGGGATATTTTAATGATTTGTATCAACAGTTTTCGATATTCATGTTTTGGAACGCTTTATGTGGGATAAACGCCTTATGTAGGTTTGTCACAGCTCTCACATATCTCAAGATATTAATATTGATTTTAATCTTTTTTAATTGAAGGGGTCCCAGGATATTCGCTAGATATTTAAACCTTAAGCATAAAGTTTTAAAAATCTAGAGATATTTGAAAATTAGTGTTGACTTCAACAAATTAACCTTTCGTTTCAGAAAACGAAATGTTGAGACCGTCATTCTCAGTTTATGACTATTGCATATTCATTGGAAGTGGATACAACTTATACCGCTATAATTTCATTTAAGGTTCTAAAACACACTTATTAAGTCGTCAGTGAAGACTGTTGAGATCTGGAAGGACGCTGCGAGGACGAAAATTCTAGAAACGACATACACTGGAATCTCATTTATTAACAATAGGTAACAATGTGAAAATCTCAAATGTCTTGAAAACGGTTAAGGTCAAGAGGAAAATAACAATTTTCGCTTAAAATGACAAATCATATTGAGTTCGCTAAATCGCAAACTCCCTTTTATGGCAAAATTAAAGTTAGCATCTATATAAAAAAAAAACAAGCAAACGCAAATCCTATTTTACCATTATAAGCATCACCAAAACGCTAAAATTAATTTTCTAACACTTTCCTCTTATCTCCCACCATGTTGGAGAAAACCGGAAAATGAATTGTGCGGATATCCTGTATAACCAACTAGTGGGATTTATTCACAGAATTGCAGGGCTGGTAAACGAATATGTAAAAATTGTTGCACCAGGAATACATAAAATTAGACATTGCAAATACTAGTTAAAATTATACACGAGCAATATAGGACAATTGACAGATGTTTAAATTAATTGCTTTCATGTAAATTTTTCAGTTGAAAAGAGTGAATAAATGTTAGAAAGAGGACCAAGGCTGCTTTTAGGCGAAAAACACGAACGTAGCGGGTGGACTCTTCAATGGAACATGGTATCACGACTTGTTGACTATATAAAGTAGCGTCTGAAAATGCCCTGATATATATCACATTATTTAAATCGGCCAACTCGGGAGTCTTTACCATATAATCCAGTCAGCTCAATTTTCCATGAAAATTTCATTGGAACAGACGATTCAGATTTTTACCCAAGACAACAACTTGAACCACCCGTTCCTCGTAGTCCCACTGGTGCATTTATCGGGGCACCTGGTTGACGTACGTGCCTCTCTTCGACGTTCTTTTTTAGCCCGGTGAATTTGTAATATACGGGTTTACGACTTCAAGTACAGCAATACCTGATCTTATGTTCCTAATATGAATTTTGAAATCAATGTCCGTAAAACGAAACTGTCAAGTTTCGCAGTAATGTAACTGCGGTTGTCGGATAGCAGCTGTTTACAACGCTAATTTGGTACGCAAACGGCTTTTTATGTCTTATGCTGACCTCCACAGGCATGCCTTTTAGCAAACATGTTACCAACAGAGCACGTAAAACTTTCTTTTCAAGCACTTCAAGGATGTGCTAGATTATTGTTATGGAAATTAACACTGATAGAAAAAAAGCTGAAAATAATCGTAAACACGAATAAGTAGAAACGAACAGCGACTATTGCATTCTAAAGGGTGATCTTAGTAATCTTCACAGAGCATTGCAGCAAATAATGACCTACCTGCGAGAAACATATTTCAAGGGTAATTTACAAAAAAATATTGGGTATTTCACCAAATCGTTCAGTTAATTATTGAGACGCAAATTTTTAGCAGGTTCAACAAAATGAACTAGTTTAGCCTTATGTTATCTTGGAAGGTATTTTTCCATCATTGACTGCTACATTCAACTTGGGAAACTGATGATTCAAAACTTACCTTAATTTGACAGGAAAGCCTCCATAAAGTGGTACAAGTGGTAACTTTGTCAATTCGTACACCTTCAAAAAAAACGCTGGAAATATCAAAATGTAAAGATGTGTAAGCGCAAATTTACAAATTCGAAATATTCAGATACAATGACTTTATCGAGGATAACACGCCACTGCAACTAAAGTAGGTGAAATAATTACTTTGGCGAACTTGTATTATGAAAAGCCTTAATTGATTTTTTCTTTTATCACAAGCACGTCAGAACGCACATATATGGTTTTCCTGATACAGTCTAGGCAAATGAGCAAATTATGAACTTTAATAAGAACGAGACATACACATAGGATAAGGAAAGGTACGAAAAGCTTCGCGTAGGTTCTGTGTGAAAACCGGTATGATTGGCACTTTGGCTTCGAGAGCCACCTTCGCGAATCCGATTCTTTTACGCCACAGAAGTCTGCAAAGCAGCCAAATTGAAACGTAAGTGTTCAAGCGTGGTTACACTATGTACAACCGTAAGATTGATTCACTCAAATATATCGAAAAATCTCTACTAAATGAACTACTCAGGTGAAGAATAACACATTTTTGTACATAATGCTTTAACTATTTTTCACGGTTCTTTTCTGTCGGATTCGAAACTTGGCCAGTATTTTTGTAAACATCTATCGCGTGCGGCACGGTGGGGTGCGAGTCGAATCTATCAACGACATCTAAGATCCATTAGGACACACTGTACTGTAGATTCTAACCAACATTCCATAGAGTCCTTCGTGAGTTATGCACATGCTAGTAGAAGCTACTCTACATTATACTAGTATCTACGTCGGAAATCGGGTATTATATATATAAACAACGTTTTAGTGATACACTCATTTAAACAAAATAAATTCAACTCGTCTCGTATAAGATAGTTTCAGTGGGAAAGGTATATTAAACTTACTGATATTTGTGGGTTCCAAATAAAGCCTCGAACACTCCACCAGGCGAAATTCCTAAAAGGTTCCCGTTATTTAATGTTTCGACGCAGCTGGGGATGGAGCCTGGAGTTATTTTAAATACCTAATTTGAAAAAAAAGTTGTCATGAGTTAGTAAGAAGAATTCTTCCTTTCTCTGCGGTGCGTGGCAGAGGTTCAAAGCAGGAGCAGAAGCTGCCTTGATGCTTATGTTGCGTAATTCAGTCAAAAACTAAAATATTAACGTTTTAGGAAACCGCGCTATCTAAATGCCGTACAGATGGATAAATTTTACTATAGAATACTCGCGATGACGACGATCTTTCACTGGTAAGTAAAAGAGAAACGTACTGCTTACCTCCATGAGTATGTGAAAACCTGGCAATTTCTGCAAAAAGCGATCTCCGACACCCCAAAGCAGACGTTGCTTGTAAAGATAGATGCCAGATAAAAGGTAATAATAATCTATAGGAATCGCCCCGTGATAATAGATAAGCAACGCAGGCCCGGCAGGCGGAATGTTCTCTAGGCCAGATATCTCGTAACCTGTCGCGATCGAGAAATAAGGATCGAGAAACGTTAATCATACGTTATATATAATGGTGCTATGCACATTTGTACTCCAAAGTCAAATGAGGAACAATTTAGGCTTATATAGTTTACAATAGAAAAGTAAAATGTTCATCTACGATAAGGTCAATAGGTATATATCGCTGGTGATTAGAAAAATATTTGTGAAGCCGTCCGTCATGTTCAGCTAACTGCGACAAATAAGCCGATCGTCAGCACTTATATACCTTGTCCTTAAAGCGGTCGATCATAATGACTCCCTTAGAAAAAGGAATCGACGCTTAGAAGACGGGAAAAATCGTTTTACAACCATACAGCTTACCAAACTGTATAATACATTTTCAAGGTATGAGATCACACAAAGGATCATGTAGTGTGCAATAGCGTTATCAATATTTTCACTAACCATGATAGATGCGGGCGTGACCCCACCATAAGAGCGCCAAGAGTGTACGTGCTCCATGCCACAGATCTTGTTGGACGTCTTGTCGAATTTTGTGTCGAAATTGATAAAAGTACAAGATGATGATCGAGATGTACAGAAGTAGATAGATCATTCCCGGCAAAAGGAACGTAATCTACATGATAAAGATTGATCGAACAAAACGAACGCATTAGAGATATCCATCAATATAATAACCAATATCGATGTGTGTAGAAGTTAAAAGACTTCCTTGAGTTTTTGTTGACAAGTACCATAATAAATAGGTTTTAACATGTGAGAAAGATGTTGAAATTCGAGAGATTCGAAGCCCTACCTTATGATTTATTTAATCGACGTGATTTAATTAATCGACTTAATCGTTCGTTTTATGACATGGAACTATTTCTGTTCTACTGAATGGACTCAATAGTTAAAATATTAAAAGCATCTACGAACATGCTACTTTTTCAATATGTGCTGTTTTTGCTTTGTGCTGCATATTTTTTCTCTTAGTTGATTTAGACAAGATGCGAAACGGACGATTGTGCAGTTTTTATTACAATCTATTGCTATGATCTTAAGCAACTCAACCATTTGTTGCTAGAGCTTCAATATTTGAACTAAGTATAACCACAAAATAGCGCTTAATCATCATTCGAAATAGTCCAACTTTATAGCCAAACCTTTTTTCTTAGACGAGTATACATAGCAGCCTAAGTTTGACTGCAACGATAGAAGGCACTTAGGAAAAAATTTGAACTAAATACCTACGTGCTTTTTCTGCTGTAATCTATTGAAACATTTGACTATAGAATTCCCTTTGTCTGCTAAAACTGTTGATTAAAGCTTGGAACGTATATATGGCCGCTGTCAAGAAGCTTCTATTTGGCTAAACTGGGGCCTTAACAGAGGAAGAGCAAACTACAGTAGGTTTCGATATTGAGAGATCGTTCTTAAAAATTGTCTCCAAAAGATTTCATAAGAAATGCATAATTTATAAAAGACCTTTTTATATCTCTAATTAACATTCAAAATCCACGCGGAGTCATTCATGGTTTCAAGGTATTATAGAAACATCCATAAAAGATCCCAGTCAGACAGCCTAATTAAAGAGGCTATGATAACGAGAATGAATCGTTTCAAAAAAATGACCTACTGTTTAATGCCAAAAATAGTCTTGGTATAAAATCTGCTCGCAATGTCGACGAGGATATGAAATCTTACTAAACAAACTAATATTGATAGCATTGAAATCGCAATGTGAAAAAAGAACTATTAAAAAAGTAAAGAAATACTAGCATTACGATCACGGTATACAACTAGTCTTTTCGAACTAGCATTTGCTTACGTGAACTTTCCAAAAAATCTTACTGAAGCACATTTGTTCAGTATTGCTTTGCCATTATTTTACATTCAGCCAAAATTTGAAACCGAGTGATTAACGACATAATCAGGTTAATCTTGTTTCCTATTAATCTTCACAATAAACGTTTGTCTGATTACGCAACTCAAAAATAGCATTTCTGCAATTCTGCCATATAAGTCAGTCAGACAATCCAAGAACTCGGCTAAATTTAGAATTGAAAAAATGTGCAGCTCTCTGCGCTACTAACCAAGACAGGCTTGAACAGCCACCAAATCCAGGACCAATATTCAAGATCAAGCAAGGTTGAAAAAGTCGCGTACAGTGAGGTGGACTGTGTCAAAGGGGGCACAGTTGACGTTTCATGTTCCATCTTCGCTGACGTTTAGCAACCTGAAGAGACAAACTTTATTATAGCCTTCAAACATTCCATCACTACATGACCCCGTATCTCACGGTTATAAGCATGAATGCCGATAATAATTTGTCACAGGCTGGCTCTTGTGAAAAAAACCCAGATTATACGTCTTTTTATCTATTCTTTTAAAATGTCTATGACTATACTTTTGTGATACATTTGATTTAGTAAGCTGCATACGCAGAAAGGATTTAAAAAACGGATTTTAACAAATTTCGGTTTATCGCCACTGGCTATCAAATACGTGACGTATAGCCTCTATAAAAAATAAAAGCGAGTGGCAATCATGCCCATAATATCTATAGTATCATTTTTGATGATGGTCTTAAGTCTCGGAACTACGAAACGTCGTTGGTTCAATGAGCCCATCTCAGTAGTATATGTTGCTGTGCATGTACCTCTGTGTAATGTTACAAAAATAGCAGTTTCAACGTTATACATTTCGATACTTTTGGAAATTTTTATTAGAAATATGTTTGGCGTGACACATCATCCACAGTGGCACATCAAGCGCAATAATAAGGACTGTTTTATAGAGCGATAGAATCATAAAATAATGCGAATGTACACAAACTACTGGGGCTCAAATGACCTTGCGTCTTGGGCTTAAAAGTAGTATAGCAATTTATTTGGTAGGATAATCAGGTTTAATATTAACATAACTGCACATCTTGTTAATAAACTTCGCGACAAACTACATTAAACACAATTGGCATACATTTCTGTTACATACATTAAAAGCATCGAAAAATAATCTCATACAATAGCGCAATACGAATCACAAAACTTACTTTAAACAATTGCAAAATGACACATACATATCAAACATAAAAGAAACGTAGTTCGTTTAGAAGAGACTACTAGTATGACAAGAAATGAGTGCTAAGTGCCAAGCACTTTAACTAGTCGTATGCTACGAGGAAACTGGCAGGAATCTTGGATATTACGAATTCAGTATAGAGATATAAGAGGAAAAGCGAGTTTTGGTGGTCATCTGCGTGAAATATTACTTTATTGCAACTCTTATGTTCCAATTTAGCTCAGTTCGACGATTGAGTTAGTAATTAACCTGCATATATTTTATACCTTTAGAGTTTGAGCTATGTTTCCGTCATAGTGTAAAAGCACTTTTTTTATTTGAATACACAGGTCAACAGTATTTAACATTGTTCCTACTTTCGTTCGGTTTACCCCCACCAGTGCTTTTCGAGAAACTTCTAGGTTAGATCTGATACCCTCTAAATTGGCTGAGTTATTAGCATCTACCTTTGGCACATTCAAGAGTTTTCCGTAACTGCGCTTGCTGCAATTGTAGTAGTAGTAGAGTAGTGATCGTAGTGGTAGTAATAGTAGTAGTAGTAGTGGCAGTGGTAAGAGTAGTGATAATAGTAGTGGCAGTGGTAGTGGTAGCAGTAGTGATAGTAGTTGCAATAGTAATGGGGTGGTGGTAGGGTAGCAGTTGCAGCTGGCCTGGTCTGCGCTCTACCGGTTAATGGTTGTTGTTCGCATCCAGTTACAATCTAAGCAGCAACATTGGTAAATACCAGGTATTAACGGATATTTCACAACTCTTCACGAGTCGAAACGGTTCCGTGTTTACTATTTCACGATTTTTTTACATTTCGCTGCCGCTGTCAGCTGCTATACTTGCCCACTCGTCTGAACAGACCGAAACGTTCGTTGATGTTTACCCGACGAAGGTCTGTCTGCAATCGGTGGGATTCTCAGACACAGCCAGTGTATCAATTGTATCTTATATTTTTAGGGCTGACCATCAACCAAGATCTAACGGCTACGGTAACATCTTTTGCATCACTTCGTAAGACGGGCTACGCAAATGTAAATGTGCAACGGCGGGGCTTAAACGCGTGCGTCTACCTGTATTCTCCGGTAACAAGGCGCACACGAATGCATACAAATTACCAAGCTCGATAAATAAATCGTATCTTTAAAATTTGAATACATCCCTACAACAAATATGTATAATCCTTTCTAGTCATCGGGATTGGCTCAAACCAGTACCCATCTACTTGGTGACCTTATGTTTATTAAATTATCTCTTCCTGCATAAATTTTTCATGATCTACTCCACATACCGTAAACGAACGATAATAGCGTTAGCATACAATTGGCATTAGATTTCGAAGTCAAAATTTCGCAAAACGTTATTTCAGTGAGCTTAAATGTTAACTGGATAGTTGATTGTTAATATCATTCTACATACAAATCTATGTCATTCCTAAAAATCTAGTTTGTTCAGCATCATACAGCCTCCTATGGATTAGAGTAGAACACCGGTTTATACGAGGTAGAATTACAGAAAATAGATTTATACACATAGATTGGATATTATAATATAGCACAGTATAGCTGTAGCATCTAAGCATGATAGAGCTAGCAACCAAGTTTAACTGATTCGATGTGGTGTGTTTAAGCAAAACGCTTCAAGCTATGAGAAGTAAGTTAACACTGAGAGAAGAGTAGGAACCCTGTCGGAGTGAATGTACGGTAGCACTATTATACGAAATAGTTTTAATAAAAGCATGAACTCATTACGGGCATTTTTGATGCGCGAAACCCCACTAGTGACTTGGAGGATATATGTTATAAGTACGAATGATAAATATGAATCTGAATGAATATGAATATGGTATGTAAATATATTGATCATTGAAAGTTAAATAAAAAGACAAGGAATAAACAACTGAATTTGAATGAAATTATGTTAAAAATCTATATCTTCAGTACAGCATAGTATGTACGATCTGCATAGCCGGGGGCGGCGTCATCTGCAAATTCGTACCATAATACAAACGAAAGCTTTAGTTCGCCAAAAACCGTTATTATTTATTTTCGATTATTTGCGGTACCGGTTTGTCAATTCCAAGATTCGGGCATATTAGTAATTCATCCTAAACTCAATAATCCATTTTAAATGTAAGGGATTTTAATACATTACGAATTAACACTTGGCAATATGAATATATTTCCTGCTTGTAATATGTTTAAATTTTAGCACACTGTACAAGCATAAATGAATTGCGTAACAATTATCGCTAAACTATTGTTGCAACCTCCAAAAGAGCTATTGTCCGGTTGTAAATACCTCATTATCTACTGAAGCAATGGCATTGATAACTTAAGAAGCGTATGTTTACTTTCAAGCTTTATTAAAATGAAACTGAGGAAGCATTATAAATTGGCTTGCCAATAAATGTAATATATCTGTAATTTTTTTTACATTAAAGAATAATTGAATGCATGAACAAATACATGTAGACTGGTCTAGGGTGCCATCGAGGTATTTTCGCGCACTCTTAGAAGGGCATGTTTGGATGAAATAGATATGTTGAAACTCG
>MNPL01006662.1:0-43146 GCA_002081605.1 Tropilaelaps mercedesae | reverse complement strand
ACAAATTTTTATTTAGTAAACAAATTTTTACTTGATAGCTGCACATATTTGTGCTTCTCCGTCAATAAAAAATGTCATTTTTTCTTAAAATGTAAAGCAAAGTGTTTGAAAGAGAGTAGACTCATTATCAGATTCTATACACGGCTGAGCGAGAGTAGTGGGATATATGAATGATTGCTTGACAGCTAAGTTTAAACTCATTAGATAAATCAAACCGTTTTTGTAAGCACCAATAATTCACCTTGGCGTTACTCACACTTATTGATTACTTAGTTGATGTTTTGGCTTTCAACTTCTATATTCTAAATAGAATTTGTGCCTTCTGGACAGCCATATTGTAAGTGGGTTTGGCCAGCCCCAGGCGCTGAAGTAAGGGTACAGGTGACTCACTTCATTTACAGGGAATCTGGAAATACAGCACCACTTGGGTTTAAATATGCGTTCATCGCTAAAGGTAAAGTGAGGTGTCTGTTTCTATTAGTTTCGAATTTTCACCATTGTAATTTGTCATAAGCAAATTTCGTAGTCGTCGGGTGCCTGCTTATATCGAAGACCTGAAAACACCTCTCTGATGTTCCTCGATAATACTTCCAGTCTACTTAAAATTCGAAATTGTCACTTCATTTCACGTATGTTATGTAAAGTCTCACGACGGCCCTCCAGTGAACTTTCGCTATCTATTAAGAATTCAAAGCAAATGTGCGTAGAGTCACCTTAAAAATCTCACTACTTTGTCCTCCCATAGTGTATGTTATTCGAAAAGTATTTGAAACTGTCGTCTTATAGGAACATTTACAAAATAGTTTCGGCGACGATCTTACAATTTGCCATTCCAATAAGAGAATAAAGAAATAACTTGCTTCCAAAAACTATCCACGTGGCCCTTAGCACATTGGCAGCCAGCAAAATCGACAGAAGCACGCAGACTATTTCCCCTTAAACCAAATGTGGCCGTACGCGAGATGGTGATGTCCGTCAAATATGTAAATTTTAGGACCCTTTTAGTTCTTTGCAAGCATAGATAAGAAACGACCCGCTTCCCGTATATCACCTCAGAAAGAGTTAAGATCAAAAAGCTTACCTGCTAGTGTCTATGTTATAGCGAACCACCACGTACTATCAAAACGCTTTTAAAGGTTTAATCTTCAACAACTTATCCAACACATCTACGCCATCAACTAGGTCGGTGGAGTTCTAGCAACTATTTTTGTAATTGCTGACATTGGAAAATATACATCTCATTATAGGTTCTGGGAGCCTAACTCTTATTTGCTGAAAAAGAGAAATCGATCAGCCCTTAGTTAATAAGACGTGTAATGTAACAGTCCTAAGATTAAGTCTGGCTATCATACTTCTTTACCCTGACTATAAGGGCTTGAAACAGCGCAAAACATGTATGCGTGCCTTACAAATATTATCGTTTTGTTGCGTCAATCTTTGTTTTATTATTACTTTTTTGCCGTAGTGCATCGTATTGTCGTTAAGGATGTTGTTCAGTATAAAGAATAGAAATTTACTTTGAGCAATTTGTGTATCTAAGGAATTTCAAAGCGCAAAAATATTTTGCTGTAGTTAAATGCTTTTATACGCTTGTTCTCACGTATTAAACAGGAAAATTTATATAATTTAGGACGCAAGCCACCTTAATTTCGAAAAGCTGTCGATAACAACATTAAACTAGATTACAAATTGACAGAACAGACAAACATGTACTTGTTCGGTGCACCAAGTATGTGCGCGGAGACGGCAAGCAATGAGGTCGGAAAGAGGATGACACAAAAACTCCTGTTCCTATAGTTTTCTAGCAAGGTCAACGTAATTGCTGGCCTTATGGTGGGTTTAATGGGCTTGTGAGTGTCAGACTAGTTGCTGCAGCCTTCCAGTGGCGTATATGTATATATTCCCGAAATTCTCCACAAAAACAATATCTCAGGAAAAATAGGAGAAAAATATGTAACCGATTTACTTACCAGAAAAATATTTAACCGGCTTAGCTTACCTACGTGGAAATCATATAGCAATCTGAGCCAATAATAGGGTCTTTGTACTAACACATTCAATTACATTTTAGAATATGGCAGAAGAACAATAGGTTCTCTTGATTAAACGCCGATTTTCAAAGGTGGTCTGTCCCCACGAAAAAACCGTTTTTACTATTATAATAGTATTGAGTTTCAAATTCAATTGGATCTCCCATTCCCAATTGAAATCTCAAATTGTTTCTCAGATGAATCTCAGTCAGTGTCAAAGGTAAACTTTAAATAGTTTAGCACGTAAAACTCTTATGGTAAACAACAGCATACGACGCAGACAGGTTTGTTAAGCCTCCACGAATCTAAATCGATCGAATATAAAGAGAAAAGCAAATAAACGGATATGAGACGCATGATACGAAAACGAAACTTGCTATACTATACGAGTACTACACGAAAAATGACCTGCTTAAAGGATAGAAACGAGCCTGCTACAGAAAAAGTGTGGAAATGACGACATTCCCTTTGGGTCAGAACACTTGGAGCTGATCGCATCTAATGAATAACCTATTTTCATTGAAGAAATATTGAAGCTAGGAATATTGTTGCTTTATTTATTTATTTATTTATTTATTTATTTATTTATTTATTTATTTATTTATTTATTTATTTATTGATAAGCGTTTGCTTTATGTTTAGGAAGAAAGCTAAAATCTTTTCTGACTGGTCCGAGAAGCATTTCGGATATACGGATCCAATCGGCGCAAGACGGTGAAGCCATTAACGTTTCGAGATCATCACGTCCTCTATACGATGGTGGTCGGTCATTAATTCTCTGGGGTAGTACCTCGAGTAAGCCCACTGGTATATATCTAAACATGTATGTAGAAGACCGAATCATAATTCAAATGCCGTTATTTTCTCCAACATGTTTCTACCACAATTTTGTGGACCAGGGCCTTAATCTACCATCGAAATAGTGAAAATGTAGTCTTGTGCTGAAACCACTCATGAAATAAAGCATTCTGTTGATTGATGTCAAACGTAATAACATCCTCGCAGCAAGTTTCGTTTAAATTTAACATTTTTTATGGGCACACGTTAAAAAATATAAGACAGATATGATTTCACGCGTACGACCGCCACACAAGCCTTCCTGGTGGCGATTGGGGGTACTGCAGGAATTAATACTTATGTATAGGGATGCCTTTTATCTGTTAGCTTCCTAAAGGATTACTTCGCTGCATATTTGAAAGGATCAGCCGAGGTCACAAAGAAGCTGTTATATAACTATATATGTCTGCTGAACTTCTTCAGTGGTATTTATTGTTCCCTATACATTGTAGGATCTACGCACCTATCTTTACCTAGAATTTTTCGGGTGGACTATTTACTTGGATATAACGTAACGAATAATATGAAACTTCCAGAGGCTTTACCAGTATGCACTTATAATACTAATATAACACTAAGGTTTCGCCTTCAAAAAATGAAATGACGTATATTGAAGCCGAGTAATAAATATAACAAAGTAGGTTTTCATCTGTTAAGCCTAATATTTATATTATTACAGAAAGAAGAAGACAATGAATTACAGGACAAGCCAGTTTGTGATAACGCACGAAAATTGCATATACTTAACAAGTAGTAGACCTGTAAGGTTTAACTTCAATTTACCTGTGTAAAAATGAAAGCCACTCCAGGAGAAACCTGCGGATCCTTTCGATGCCTTCGGTGTCGGCACCCCAGTGATCCAAACCATAATTTACATATTTTTTTAGCAGTTCCAAGCGCTCTAATGAGGAAATGTCCCAATGACGTCGCTCCCTTATTTCTGTAAAAATCCAGGGTTTTATGAGCGCCCCCCTGGAATATCAAAAACCAAGAATGTCAGTTAGTATGTTGTACGACAAGTTAAGGGGCTACGCAAGCGGTACGTTTTTAGCGGCAGCCATAAGAGACCATAAACACGTCGTAAAAAACCGTTTAAGAATGCTTCAGAAATGTTTTACAACACTTAAAAATTAAGATTAGTGGTGACATAGCCCAAACCATCTGGAGCTCGAGCTAAAGCCTTTAATTGATCTTCTAATACCACAGCACAGTAGCTTCGAAGGTCATTTTAAAAAGTACATAAAAATTTGTTATTAATAGCAACAGTTATTTTAACTAAACAATTTAAGAATAAATCAACCTAAATTACACAAACAGCTTGTTTTGCATATACGAATACTACTATTACCAAAACGATTTTAAATCATTTGGATAATAACGACGATCATATTTCAGCCTATTCGTTTACATAAATACATGTGTAACTCAGAAACGAATCACCTGGCAAGTAGTATTCCATCGACCCCGAAATTACGCCTGTTTGTCTCATAATCTTCATAACTGAGAATATCCCCACTTCCGAACAGCGGTATCTGTGGGTAAGCTGCACGAGCGCATTCGCCGATATAATTCCAATTAGCTAACTTCGTATAACGCTGCTCCCGAGACCGACCATGAACCTGTCAGGATGCAAGAACACAATCGCAAAAAAATCTTAACACTTCAAAGCTTGGATTCGATAAACCAGCACATAAACATATTCTCTCATCCTTTGCTTTCAATTCAGTTCGAGAACAAATTCGTTTATAAAGAAGGGAGTTATAATCGGTGTTATTACTATAATGCTATACACAAGTCGCACCATTATCCTGGATTTTAAAATGCAAATGAAAATATGATTCGTTTATGTCATATCTATTGATATGAATACTGAACTACCGGATCGGTCACAACATTTAATTACTAAAAAAATTTGGACCCAGAAAAAGTTCATGATTCTGATAATCTTCGTTTGTCGACTTGCACTGATGATGCTGTTCACCCACTGCTTAGATTACTTATTTCAAAATTAAAATAAATTGTAACAAGGTTTGTTTTAAAACCTTACAGTACAGCCGCATATCCGCAGCATTGTGTGAACTTTATACAGGAAATAGACTAAGAAAGGTATGTGAAACATCACATCTGGGCGCAACACGTTTAAGAAACTTGTTTTGTACGAGCTCGATACCCTCAATTTGACTTCGGGGGTATGAACGTCAGTCCCGGTAAAAGTGCATGACCCCGGGAAAGACTAAACTTCTGCACAGTTTCAAATAAAATCTCAGCTTAAAATAGTGCATTAAAAACCAAGTTTGCTTGCTAAACCGCTTCGTTAATGTGCTGGCTAAAACTTGCTCGGGTGCGGTCATAATCCCAAAGAGTTTAGGATTGAAATGGGACCATCATTAAAGATATACACGTGATTTTTAGTCGTGATTTTATACCAAATATCATGCCAATATTAGAGTACTATTTTGAGATTTAGTTATATATTGGAATTGACATAGCTTTTCACAAATACTCCTGGCGCATACAGTTTTAGGTCATTTATCGCTAACCAGTTTTGAGATTACATCTTTAGTATTATTACTACTGTGGGTTTGTAACACAGCAGTCTCTAAGTGAAATTGCAGCTTGCAGGCACGTTCTACACATAGTTATTTGCGAAATTCGAACAAAACTTAGTTTTTAATGAAACAACCCTGTTATACAATTACATGAGTGAGAAACGTTAAAAGCTATAAAAACATATTATTTCAAAATAATTTTGATTAGGTTTTGTGTTATGACCCCGTTTCGAAATAATGGTCAACTAGTGTCGACCAGAACAGCGGAACCCTCACCCGAAATTGTGGATCATGGAAGTTTCTAGATTTTAAGTTGGTTTGTAATCCCAGTAAAATTAGCAAGATCTCAGGTAAGTGCCCCGCATGCGCCTTTATTCCTGATACTAATTAAAAAAAGAAAAACTACCCTTACATACCGTGAAAAGTGAAATTCGATTCGCCCACGGCTTCAGATCCTCAATTATTTTGTGCGCGATATTGCGGCCTTCTTGAACGGCAGCGCGCATCTTGAGAGTGAGGGGGATATCCGACGCTTCGGTCATAGCAAATACAATTTCGTTCACTTTATTGGTGTGGTTCATAAGTCCAGAACCCGATCCCTGTGAAGGAACGGAAAAGCAGATGTTTAATTCCGATATCTGTAATAGTTATTTAATTGGATATGAATATTAAACTTCGGATTACTTCGGATGCCCCGTGGCATTGAGCTTTTCGTTCTTTACATAATTTAAATGACCGGCCTAAATACCAATGTAGTCTGGTTAACACTTTTTTTCAATCCATACCGAATGTGTTGTTTGCCCAAAGATGTCCAAAGATTGCGACGAAATAAGCTATTAGTCCATAAATTAGGTTACTGCTGTAGCGAAGTACTAATGTAAATGAACAGACAAGCCTTAGAGTAGACAATACCTACGATAACTAACAAGTATTTTAAAGCTAGTTTTCGTACGGATTTTCCACTGATAAAGCCACGATGGAGAGCCATCGTAGTTATTTTACCCTTATCAGTTCGGTGCAAAATTGAAGTATTCTACTGCTATTTTTACACTGGACTTTTTATGTCCAAGTATGTTTAAGCCATGTATAATGGTGGTCGAGTTATTAGATAAGCGCCGCGTGAGGATAAAGCCCCAATATTAAAGTGACGTTTGTTTAATTATCGCAGCACAGCAGAAATCTTACCAGTTGTAATATTCAGTTCCACTTTTCTTTGTACATGTACAAACGTTGGTAAACTTGAACGTTTTTTTCTATTTCAGAGGAAGGCCATCAGCGACACCAAAGTGCCAAAATATTTTTTAATAAAAGCGAGAAAATCAGTGTTGGGGCGCCAAGGTTTATGTCATTTCTTGCTCTACATGGATAACTCAGCACAAACGATGCTTGCCGATGCCGTTATTTGAGGGTCTAAACATCCAAGCTCTTGAACAAGCGGTGGGTGGTAGATGGAGAAGTAAGGTCTGAAAACATCGGTGTAAACCGACTCCGTATAAATGTGTAGTGCTCATTTCAACACCACATATGGTGGTACAGGTTAATCGCGATTCACAACGATGCGATACAAGAGATGTTACAAGATGCGAATAAAAGGAGAATATGGAAACTGCAAGGGCTTTTCAGAGGTAAGACAAAAGTTTATCTCTAATTCAAGACTATGAATATTCTTAGATAACGTCAGCCTATACGTATTTGCGTACAGCTAGTAAATGAGAATTTTATCGATTTAAATCAGATTTTTCAAAAACTCAGTTACTACAACTACCGTGCACAGAAGCGACGCCGGGATATTCACTTGAAGCGATATTTGAGACTTCTTTCCTCTGACATTCACTCATGCATTTTTTTGACATGTATGCACTATCTAGAATAAATATTTTATCCATGATACGTTTGTACTTCGCCTCGATATAAGAAAACTCGTGCAACATATTAATACTATTCTAATGATATTGCATTGCATCGCAAATGCATTTTCATTAATGGTGAATTTTATAAACCCTACTAATTCTGCAGAATTAACCTATTCAACCTATTCGAAACTGGAAAAAGACCTTTTTGAAGATAAAATCAATAGGACATCCCATGTTGATGTCGATGAAGTCTACGTTGCATTGTTCTTGAAGTAGTTGCGCACATCTAGACATTACGTCCGCATGACCACCACACAACTGCAAACAGCAAAATTTCAAACTGTCAGTATAGTAGTAATAGTAGTAAAAATAGTAGTAAAATAGCGCTTATTAGCAAGTGGATCAAATTCGGACCGCTCTGAAAATGTTTTGACTACAAGTTGGTTTATAGCCCGATAATGAAACCGTACAGTGAAGGCCTAATATCTGACATCTAAACAGGTTCACCTACCTGAATGCCAAAGATGTCCTCAGAAGAGTGCCTTCTAAGCAAAGCCCATTCAGACATTTGTCCCTGTAGAAGATTCGTAGCCATTGCCATCTCTCCACATGTGACATCTGCTCCGAATTCCTTGCAGATACGACGAAAGGGAAGGTTCCCTACCGTCGTCAAAGGTGCTAGATACAGCTTTCCTCTGCCAAACATAAAGATGAAGGAAATACGCATATGGTCCGTTATGATTGACATGAAGTATAGAAAAGCTTCAAAGGTTGTTAAGTTATCGTTAGACTTAACTGTAAAATATCTCTCGAATGAATACGAATACGCAAAAAACCCAGGAGCGATATGCAAACCACAGCTGCTATTAAGACATCACCTATCCTGTAGACAAACGATATAAATTATTCCTGTGCGAGTTCTCATGATAATTGCTTTATATGATGCCATTTATCATACCTTAAGACTTCTTTTATTACACGAGGCAAATATTCCTTCTGATCATAGAGTTTCCTATTGTGGATAATGATTTCCATAGACTATGTTTTATTTCGGTCCTCTTTTTCAAAATATTTTTTGGTTCACTTCATTAGATCACAGTTACAATTTTTAGAACGTAATGCAAAGTTCAGTGTAGCTGTTAGTTAGCTCATGGCATCCGAAAATTATATACTCAAACATCCTAGGCTCATGCCGTTTTCAGCACGTTATGTTTACCTATATATATTTCACTTTAAAAATTCATGTTTTGAAGGAGCTCGCTCGAGGTCCGCCAAGTAACATGGGTCCTGGCGAATTATAATAACTGTTTCCTTTTTTTCTGACATACTTAAAATGGTTACACCAGGTTAAACTAGGCTGTTTGAAACAACGTAATTTCTTTCACGACCAACCTGTTATATGAATTGTTATGTAATGGTACTGATTCTACTTAAACAAGCGTGACATGCAAGTCATCTAATAGACCACAACATCACCGATTATGTGCGTATTGTATAACTTGTTCCAGTATACGTCTTTCAAACCAATTGAGGAACACCTCACTTGAAGTCAACTTTTTTGCGTTCTTCGAGGCGAAGCTTTATCTTCTCGCTGTCATCAGCGGTCTCATTTTTATACTTGAGATATTCCTTACTGTTAACCTTCTTTAAGGGTTCCTCAGTTTTGTCAAAATAGAAAAGCCGCTTTCGAAGCTTTACCTGTAGCTCCTTGGTCAACTTATTTTTTTCTGGATCTTCATCGTAACCTGTGAAGGATACAATACCCGGTGCTAATTATTGTCGTCTTTTCAATTTCATGCATGCATTTCAACAGCAGCGTCTATCTGTCAATTTTTAACAATACAACAAGTCAGTGACATAGAATCCTTAATTTATACACGTATAATCTATGGCCAAATGTTTATATAAGTTATGACTTTAGTGTTTATGAATAAACCAATACTCTTGCTATATCACTTGCCTTTAAATATATGTTCATTAGTAACATTTTTGTCTTCTTTGAGGTGCTGTCCGCTGAACCTGCATGTTATCCCATATCGACAACGACCATACTTTTCGAACAGGTAGCACCTGTTTCCGATGTCTGGCTCTTTGCTAGCTTTATATTTATCAATGTCATGACTGTAAAGGCATTGTTTATAGGGACAGCCATCGCGCAAGAACTTGAAGCACAGCTTCACAGATTTATCAGCCATTTGATGATGTGGTCGGGCCTTGTTCTGACCTAGCAAACCAATAAGCGCGTTAGATCTATCTTAGCTAAATATTTGGACATTTATCTAGGATTTGTATTAATCATGATTCTGTATGGCCCACAGTGGCTTATCTTCAAACAATTGAAAATAGGTTAGCATCGTATGAAGACAAAGTACGTTCTTAATGATCCATAACTATTTAGTTGAGTAAGAATTTTCATTAATAACTACTGTCTGACTGATAACTGATGCCTAAATTTAAGACGTACATCATGCAAACATTCAATAAGGTTCAAATAAAACTACTATCATAGCCAATTCAACAAATCTTTTTGAAAGAAATATTTATTCCACATTCAGTAAAACTCTTTTTTTTGAAATTTTGTTACTTGTAATTTACCTTTAATTTTTTTGAGTGGTGGCTCGTCGCCGACTTCATTGTTCTTCACAAATTCATTTTTTATTGTGTTAGAAACGTACGTGAGATTCAACTCGCGCTGTTTGTCGAGAAGGACGTATCTGAAGGTAAGAAAAAGTTCATTCATTGGCTTCTACCTCAGTCAGTTTTTTTATATGACTATGGTGACTATACATGTACGGCCTGCATGCATATAAGAGCTAACTACGCTAAAAGCACATACTCGGATTTGATTGGAGCAACTGCCACCAGTTTCTGCTGTTTTCCGCTTGTCAGAGTATTGCATGAACTGTCCTTCTTGACCGAATCGATGTTTAAATTGTCCCCAATTTTTTTTAAAGTAAACAATACTTCTTGCTTTTGGGTCATTTCGCTTGATTTTCGACTTACTGGTGCAACGCAAACAAAGTTATTTTTTAACCGGATGACTAAAGACGGCGCGCACATGCGCATTTTGTTATTAAACATCAGACAGTCAATGACGCTAAAGCAGTCGAAAATTGGCCCCAAAATGAGCGTGCCCGAGCATTTTATAACAAAGACACCGTTTTTTTTTGTTTTGAGAAATAATAACTTAATTAAAGTCATCGTGTTACTATATACGCGGCATTAAGCATTAGATTTGCAGTTCATTTGGAGTATAGAAGTGCGCGGAACATTCACCATTCACTATCGTTTACACCATTATTTGGATGAGGGCCTGGACGCTGAACTCCTGCGAAAGTTCGTGGCTCTTAGCAAACTAATACCTGTTTTTGACAAAAATACCGGTAGGAATTTTATTATTTATATCATTATTTCAATAGGTATACTAAAACATTATTATTATACGTTGCAAACAGCTTAGCTAGTACGTTTTGTCTACAAAAATAACAAATGGGTATTTTGGTAGTGGTGATAATGTCTTATTGCCTGCTGGACGCATTTGTTACATTGAGTCTACGAACCCGGTGAAGGGACCAGCTGAGCTTGCCTTTATCGAGTCGGTTATAAAAGAATCCTAAAAGCTTCTTAAAAAACTATATCTGACTCAGCATGAACGAGCGTATTGTGGCAGACGTGAGTGATTCGCTATCGCATTTAGGCTATAAGCCAAGTGACGAAAAATCGGTGAAACTGATTCTCGGAGATGCGAAACGTTTTTCATCTATTGTGTCATGGCTCTCGAAAGAATTGCACATTCTAACTCAGAGTTCTGTGGATATCATCGCATCGCTAGAGGAGTCCTGTCCAGAGTCATTTGGAATTGAGGTTTCTTCTGTACTTCGAGCTCTGCATTGCCCCAATAAGCGCCTGATGAGTGGAGACGTCAGTGAGAGGCTAAACACCGATGAAAAAAAGCTACTCCTTTTAGACTTTTTGGCTACGGAGGCACAAGCTGCTAGGATGAGTTGCCCAGATAAAGAGGAGAAAAGAATGAGAATTGAAGTACGTTCTTCTCCACAAGCCAGAGACGCTAGTCTACTCCTCAAACATTTAAACATGGCTCCGCCCCCGGCCACTGTTACTCTTGCTGTATTTTTCAAAAAGATCGAGGAAAAAATTCATGCTTTAAAACCCACCAAACAGCAGCCACTTCTCAATCAAGCCCTCACTCCAAGACAATGGACTTCCATTGAGCAGGTATACCACCGACTTATTAAGGATTTCACTGTTCGACGAATGGTCTTGATTAAACGCGTAGATGTCACGGTACAGTCGTTCCGTTGGTCCAGTCGCATGAAGGATAAACAAAACGACCTCACCCAGGTGTACATGCCAATCCGGCAAGAACTGTCTGTTGAGCCGACTGTACAACTAGGCGATATTCTTGCAGCTCGTCCTGATATTACGATTGAGGAGAAAACCTCCTGCCAGCACGTACTACGAAACACGCAGACGTCTCTTACAAAAATTATTATTGGCCCTGTGCCTGACAGAGGAGGGCGTTCAGCTGAAATGCAGCCCCCACCACCTGAGATGCCTTCATGGTCCAAAAGACAGGAGCCCCGCAATCATATGGGTGGCAGGGGCAGAAGCGCTGGAAGGGGAGGTGAAGGAGGCGGATTCAACCAGACTAAAAGTTTCAATCAGGGCGGTGGATATAGCCAGAGCGGCACTGGATATAATCAGGACGGCGGTGACCGAAGTTATGGACAGGGAGGCGGCGGTTGTGGTAATTATAATCCGGGAGGCGATCGATCGAGGTATACACAGGATGACCGTTTTAGTGGTGAACAAGGGGGACGTGGAAGAGGATATAACCAGGGCAATGACTACCAAGGCGGCTACTATAATCAATGCAGTTATGGCTCTGGTGGTGCTCAGAATTATAATCAAAGAAGTGGCCATCGGCAAAGCAATGAAAGGGAATACGTATCAGGAAGAATACAGGACGCTGGCTGGGATGATACTCGTAGGAACGACAGGGGTGGAAGTCACAGAGGCGGATATAGAGGCGGCGGGGGACGCTATTGATTCGCATTATTTAATACATAAAACAATAAATTACGATTTTATTTAAATCTGTTTAATGTCCTACGGATAATGCTGTCTTGACTTGTTTAATATCAGTATGAATTAGCCTGAGAGTTAGATAAACCTGCTTCTTACAGTCCTAATAAATTATGTCCCAATTTAAAACTATTTGACGTTATTATTTAACCGTATTTTGGTTGCACTATGTTGTAATGTTTTGTAACAGTAGTTTTATGTTGAAAAAACAAATCAAGAGAATTTTATAGATATTTACGTGTTAATAAAAACTGCAACAAGTAAACACTATATGCCAATATAGGACTGCATATGTGTCCTCGTTGAGACACTAGAGGACTGTAGGTTTTTGTGATTGGCTCGAATTCGCTCACGTTCTTTAATTAGTAACGCCTGTATATAATGACTGTCGTAATTACCTGATGGGAGAATATGAACGAATGTTTCTTCCTTCTACACATATTGTGTAGCTATCATATACCCAAATGCTGTGTAAGGTTTCCTTAGTTCGAAAAATATAATCAAGCCGCAATTTTTATGCGTTTGTATATATTTTTCGCAACGGAAAAACGCTAATTTGCGTCGTGGCTTAAATTACTTGTCGCGTATTATTTGCAGAGTATTTGTCTTGAGGGGTATTGTAGTCACGATATAAGGTGTCTATACCGCTAAAACTTACATCATACTAATTTTCCCCCATCGGTCTATATCATTATTATCAATAGTATAGGCCAGTGGGCAATGAGCACCTACCGGTATTTGAGGGCCACCGGTTGTGCCCTCGCCCAGCGGGTTGGAAAGCTAAAAGAGTCTTCAAGAGAACTGTGTATTTTTTCGATTGAGCCGGTCTATAATGAGACGCTTAACTTGTTTATTGACCATGTCGATACGAAACGATAAAACCCTTGACCTTTGTGTCTGCACCTCTGGCTGTTTCGATCTACTTGTTTAGACTAAGTATTTAACGCAACCGTGATACATCTTCGTTAACATTGAGAATTTGCTATCTTATTACCCTGAACGCATGGGAAGAGTGAGATGCAGGTTGGACTCTTGATTATGCCTGTGAAACATAGGTGTGATAACTTGGTTCAGGGTGGCTAAATCGTTTGTTATTTACTTAGTTCTTCTATTATTTGTTAGGACTTGTATGGAAAAAGTAAAAGCGGAAAAAACCATAATACCATACTTCAAGTCACGAAAAACTACTGTCACGGCCTGCTTTAGGCAAAACGTCTTGTTGCTAAGTAGGGCTTTTTTGGCTCAGGCATCAGGACATCCGAGCTCCTTGATGCCACTATGTCGAATCGTCCTTTTGGAGTAGCAGTTGACTGTATGACCTTGAGTGTGTTACTCGTTTTGAGTTTATCGTCCAATAGATTTCGTTGTGGGCGCGGTGTTGCATTTGTAGCAGCAAGACACCTCCATCTCCTTTCGCATGGCAGGGGCAACCCATCCTACAAAGATTTTCCCGACCTCGACTAACTGCCTCATAGAAGCTGCAGCATTGCTTCGTAGGACCGTTAAGAGTCGGCCATTTCTAGTTGAACCTAGAAGGTCAAGCTCGTGCCTACCCCTCTCATCAATCGCCGCCCTTATCTACTATACCAAAGAATTCTCAATAGTATTATGAATAACGTATCTTTTATTCCAATATCTATCGGTACCGGCCGAAGTCCTCAGTCCTTAGGAATACAGATGCCGCGCCCTTATTTTGCTTCCTGAAGTGGGCTTTGACATTGCCACTGTAAAGCGGGGGAAAGCTCGTAAATTGATTTGACACGAACCAGGATCTATATCGGCCTGAAGCTGACGAAGCGACTCTTGTAATTCGGACTGCCCGAGCTTTACAGGTTGAGCATCTTGCGGGCTGCGAGTTTCCCTCGTCAACAACCGGCTAAGTACAACATCATGACGTTGCATACTGCCGCGTTACTTTTAGTCGCTAAGCGCCGGACGCCTTTATCCAGGACTTACCTGATCTGAGATTGAACGCTGATAGATTTTGAGCAAGTTGAGCAAGACGGAGCGGTAGCATGTCTGTCGAAGGCTGTCTGTTATAGCTCACGCTTATAATCCGTTTCGAGATGTTGAGCCGTGCGTAGGCAGTTTTGCAACACATTTCTATGCTTGATTTACCATGGGAGAGCATGTAAAGTTCCGTAGTCCTGCCTAAAGAACCATCCCGTTAGCCGTTAGAGCACCCTGCTTTGCCTTTTATTGAATATTACAGTTGTGGTATACGTGCGATTAAGTAGCCCTGACGTTTTGATCACTGTTCCCACCTGTTGGCCTCGAAATGCGAAGGTCCCGGTGCATCATCCATCGATTCGGTCAAGTCGACTGGGTCCGCCAGTTCTCCTCAATCGGTATATGCCCGAGGCTTCACTGCAACAGAAAGGAAAGGCTCTACCGGCATAGTGCTAGTGAGGTTGGTTGCGGGAGGCTTAGTGGGTGAGATGCAGTTGCAGTGATCATTCCCATATTTGAATTGTATTTTAGAGAGACAATCAGACCAAAGCAAGTAAAAATGAAAGGATGTGTCTCGGATTTAGACTTCCATCCATTCCAGCTTCATCAAATAGACAAAAATGATCTGAATAATGTTCAATGCGGTTATTGAATTCACATCGATGTTTCCAAACAGCTCTTGGTACAATAGTGACATTAAACACCCACACAATTTAGTAGCCTCTGTCAAAAAGCAACGGCTTTGTTCAGACAATGCCGTTTATGACACAGTAGAGCTTCCCTGGGTTGTGTTGGTACAAGATTAGGCGTTTGTCGAAGCACACAATAACTATCTTTAAAACACTTTTTTTAGCGTAAATTTGCTTCAATGCATTTTACTATTGAGAGGCCTTCTGTTCTTATGAAAACAGCATGATGCAATCAGATCGTACTGATGATATAATAGTAAAATTACTCCCCTGTTAAAACGGCTGTTGAGCCGATATTATTGTCGCTAACGATTCCTGCATTGTGTGTATTAGTTGAACCTGGCCGGTTTGAGAATTTGATACAGGTATTCTCATCGTGAAGATGGATATGTTAAATTTTGAAAACCTGGGGGCTGTTCTGGACGAAGATGAGGAAGTGGAAACAAAGTTTGAAAAGTTTGGTGCATTTCACAAAACGAATATCGTCTTCCTTCTGGATTTGACGCACGACATGCTACTTCCTAGTAGCATGAAAAGTAAAGAATCGGGTAACGCAGTTTCGCTGGCCTACGCGTGCCTTATTGCCATAAGGTTAGTCAAGTAACTGCTTAGTTCTATTATTTATGCAATTAGATTTCCTAAACATTTGGTCAACCTCTATTGGACCTTCAGTTTTTTCTTGCTAGTGCCTATTTTCCTGTCTATTTCTACTAAATTGAAGTAAAGGTAAACAAACTCTATTGACCCGTTCGAATGCTTTATTTTAAAGGCAAAGCGTGTTGGACATGATTAAGCACTCATCGCTTGGCGGAGGCAGTCGAGATCGCGTAGCTATTTTGGGTTTGATGCATAATAAAACTGTCGTGCTTCTAGGAATGCAGTTGCCGTCAGCTGAAACTATTAAGGTATCTTTCAATACGTACAGATGCTTTCCAATTCGTAAAGTACTCCTTCTATCGCCCAACAAAGAATTGGGGCTCGAAAAGAGTTTTTGCAAATTTGAAAATAAATCTATTGCCACCAACTAAAAGAAAAACAACGAAAACACATGTACTAGATTGTGTGGCAAACGTTTTGTTATCAGAACTGCAATTGGTGCTCGTTCGTGCTGAATATTAAAAAAAAACATTGGCACAACAGCTGAATCTTAACACATTGAGGCTTGCTTTAGCGTCTTAGGTATACTCACTATGTCGAGCTCGGGGACTTGGTGCATTCGTATACGTCTTGCAACCAGAAAAGATACGTAGGTGCACGGGTTTTTGACCAAAAAATTTCGAGACATAACTAATTCAGTATTTTGAGGAAACCGTGTTTCTTCTACATCTATTAAACATCTACTAAGCAGTAGACAAATTGTGCTAAACAAAATAAAAGTACATTTTAATATTAGGATAAATGTGTAAACTTCTCAATATTGGTTCTGTCATATATTCCAGATTATCGATGAACTTTCGGAGTACGTCGGTGATGCTCCAGCGAAGCAAGGCTCCGCGATTAACTTAGCCAAAGCATTTGATATGGCATTTACTCTATTAAAGGACTTTCAGGGAGATGCCCAAATATTTATTTGCACAGCTAATGACGATCCTTGTGACCGGATTATGCGTAAGGGTTTCTCCGAACGATTGGTACGTCAACTGCAAATTCGCACTAAATTGTTCGCTATATTTCAATGAAAGTTTCTTTGCTGAATTCTAACTAAACAATTTGTTAATTTCATTTCTTTTCTTTGTATCAAATATTGTAGCTCGACATTGATACATTTTTTTTCATCCTAACTCCCTGTCTGGCTAGAAGACCTTCGTGTTTTTCTAGCGTTATTATTGTTGGTGTACTACCGGCTCAAGCACGGCTATTCTTAGCGCTTGTTTAGTCGTTTCCTCTATCGTTTTCTTTTTAAAGTCCTTGTTTATATTCTTAAGCAGAATCTTTATTTTCGGGGAATGACGTTCCTCTCTGGTTTCTGCTTTAAACATTTTCGATTGCGCTATCCCCTAAAAAAGACCATAAAGATCGCGTCGGTACCGGAAGTTCTGCCATTTGTATCACTATAAGCGTTTTGCTGGCTTATATTGGGGCTGCGTTTCTCTAACATTTTTTTGTGTTGTTTAGGTCAAGGGCTACTACGTGTTGTCTACCTATTCTCCTAGCCTTTCTGCTTTCCGAAAAAGCTGAAACGGGCGCTAATAAGATCTTTTCGTTTGGCATTCTTTTATGTTAATGTTGTTCCGTATTTTGCGGTCCCCTATCATGCTGTTCATGGTTACCCATGTTTGTTTGTTGATTAATTGTTTTTTTTACCTGGTTGATACTCACCGCTTGTCGGTGATATTACATAAGTCTTTGTGTTTCTTATATTTCTTGTGTCTGATCTGGATATATTTCCACTCATTTTGCATCTTTAAAAACCTTGATCCTTTTTCTCAGTTGTTGATCTGTTTTCTTTGCCCATCCGACCTATACCGTGGATGTGCTTTGTTGGGAATTAGTTGGCTTTCATCAAAAGGTCAAACGTTTATGAAAAAATGTCGTATTTTGGGTTTTTTTCAACTTACAAGTGGGATTGAACGTTTATGAGTTTCCCAGATAGCGAAGTATTTTGCCGAACTCATTGTTTTGGTGTCTGACGAAGCCTCGTTGTCGTTTTCATTTGTTACCCATTACGTTTTCCCTATATCACAATTTTTTTGACCACTTGCATACTAGTCTTACCAGCTCGCATACCAATTCAACGCACACTGTACTAACTTGTGCCGGTACCTCCAGGACCCTTCGTCTGCTTTTTATCACCCGAACGTAATAGCAGAAGGTTACAAGTTGGAGCAAGGTGTTCGATTTCGTAGTGAACTCTTCGTGGGTCCAGATTTTCGTAATTCTTTCTAGTTTTTTGTTGTTCAAACATCGTTTTATGTCCCTTTTGGGGTCTTTATTGTGTATTGTTTGAACGTAAAATCCACCTCGCTGGCAGTAAAAGGTTTTGACTCTGGAGCTTGGTCGAAAAACATACGCATTAAACCAAAGTGTATCCATTATAATGCATGTTCGGTAGCTAATCCCGAGGCACGTCACCAGGTGAGAGCTTATTGTACCTAGCATGACATTGATATTGAGCGGATCTCTGAGGCATGCGTCAGTAATCGTGAGAGACCTTTCAGTGGCCGTTATTATGTTTTCGTCAGGGATCGTTGCGTCGAGGCGGAGAAATCTACTTTTCTTCACATGCTATTTTAGATGCTGTGACCTGTACAATGTAACATGATGTGGGGCCGGGGTTGCTGACACGCATCTTGAGCCAAACAGCATCAGACTCGTATGTCGCTATTTAAGCAATTCAGACAGATGAAGTACTCACCTTGAAAATTAATTAACTCTTTGACGTTAGATAGTCAATTCATTATAGCAGCCTACTTTAACTTGTCTAACCTCGATTGGCCCCAAATTTCAATTCCAACGGTCGTTCTGTAGAGTCAACTTCTGTGATCCTTCGTCTGAGGAACGGGTTCGGCAAACAAATAAATCGTTATACACGTAAGTCTGGTAATCGGCGTAGTACTGTCCATGATCTCATTTTGACGATTGACCCAGGATTAACCTTTTACGATAACGTTATTGAACCTTCTTCTCGTTCTGGCTATAATGCTGTCATTTTCAATGTTCTTGCACTACTCGATCATGACCCACAATGAATATCAGACTATGAGGCCATCGAAACAAAATGCTATGGATGAACACTATAAAAACTGCAGTGACCACAATTTTATGTACTATTAGTTCGTCTCACACGTTTATTGGCTGGTTGTGAAGTTGTTTATGCCTCCGGGGGAATTCGTTTTCACTAGCACTTCAGGAATCGGATCGACTTTTTTTGCCAGCTTATTTGAAAGATTTTATTTACTGGGGCCACTATACTGACTATTCCTTGGTGCTTAAAAGTCCAAAGGTTGTATAACACAGGAACGTTTAGCATTTATTTAGATGATCCGTAATCACACTTCCCACAGAAAGAACTTCAAAACTGAAGCTAACAACTATCGACTTCAGGTACAGGAAGTCATGTCGTCCACTATATTTAAAAAAAAAGCGTAGATTTCTGACCACCGATGATCTGGTGAATATTGAGCAGCACGGTTTCTTCTCGCGACAAATCTGTGGTCACACAGCTGGTCACCGACTGGAACGCTAAAACAGCAAAAGGCAATGTTTTATCGTATTTACTTCAACCTCTTAAAAACATTGACAAGATAAATCTCCCCTCATTTAACAAATTAAAATTTTTGTGCTAGCGTGACCAACGATCTTATCCCTTTAGTAGACTGAAGCTTGCTAGGAGTATTTTGCGCCTGCTTTTGTGTATATCTGATCAAGATTTGCGAGAACACGCCAAGAGGTAGTCACTCATAAGCTGACGTTTTGCAGCAATACGATCCGTTTGACAGTATAAACGTGCAGAGCACAAATGGCTGCTGATGAGGTGTCCTCGTCGTATAACAAGAATAATATGTAGATATCCGTGATAATATATAGAGTTCCGAGCTTTAATCTTGTCCACCTACATAAGACGCTAATGTAATTCCCTGTGGAAATACTTTAGTTGAATTTCATTTAGTTTTTTCCATTCAGTAGTACATTTATTTCTGAAGAGTATATTATAATTCGTGCTAATATTATTATATCATAAGATGTATTTACTTTTCACACACACACAACTTTTCACTATTAACAAAAAGAGAAATAAATACATTTTACTAGTCCCCTGAGTTTAAGCAATTCCTACAGATGAGATTGGGCGTCCAGTGCGTTTTAGAATTAACTTTATAGCATGATTTGTTTCGAAGTCCTATGGCACACGCCAACATCTGCATCGTTAGGTAAGAACAAGACTAAGAGAATCGCCTTGAGCGCCACATTTAAACGCAGCATGCCTTAAAACTTGCTTTGTTCAAAATATGAATGAATATAGTTTTCGAGCTGTGGACACCAATTACCTCGGTGGACACCGAAACACCTAGGTCAAGAAGGACTAGGATCAAGTACGCTCTAATCAGACGGAATGAATGCAAACAAAGTAATGCGAAAGCGATGACGTAAACGTTGGACGGAATAAGTAGCTTAGAGACTGGAAGCCTTTCAAATATTAAGATGGAAGGTCAACATAATAGTATTTCTATCGTTACAGCTGTGTTCACCTACGATGCTACACGTGAGATTATTTGTATTTAATAAAGAGCTTCTTTCAGATGGCTAGTTAAGAGGAACTGATTCGCCTAACAAACATATGCATCATTTTCGACACCTCGAATTAGGTGGTTTGCAGCAAAGCCACGGATTTGACACAGAACCACATGATGTCAATCAAATTACTCGCCGTGCCGCCAAGGGATCGACTAAAACCTTTCGATGTGAGCCTCTTCTGGCAAAATGTTGCCTCTAACCAAGGGTCTGATGATCGAACCGTCATCGAAAGCTTGCACGATTTGATTCAGCATGTTCGATCACTTACCAGACCCACAGCGATCACCGTACCGAGCGGAAGGTGAACTTGCTATGACCACAGGTTTTTATGTGTATTTAAATTCGCTTTATAATATGTAACACATATAATTAAATAATACGTAGGATACCAAGTTCAGGTTAATATATAGCATTTCAAAGTTTTGTGTAGGAGTTTGTTTAAGGGAATGTGCTTTATGGTTGCATTTTTCCGCGATTGGGGTTGAGTATTAAAAATGAAGTAATTTTGTATTTACTGACAAAATTAAGTATTATTGATCGAAGGGATTATTTGATCTTATTTCCCAATTAAATAAATTTTTGAAATAAAAATCGATTTTTAACTGTAGTATTGGATCAATGAAAACGATTGATTTGACAGCTTAAAAAGGTTGAGTCTATGAAAAAGGTCAGCATATTTGTCACTATTAACTCATTAAGCATATTCACACCTTTTATTTTCAGCAATATTAAGCTGCGTGTGCGCGATCCCAAGAGGTGCGGCTCGTACTGTATGCAGTTACACGTAAATTTGTATGCCCTGTCGCGATCGCGAGATCTTAACCCGGGTAAATCGTTTCGCATCGATGTAGATGATGGAAGTTTTCTAGCGGAGGTCCGTGTTCGGGATGGAAAAATTGTTAAGCAAGATAGCAATATATACGCGGCTACCCACGAGGGTAGGTAGCTATTCCCTTTTTAGAAGTGTTCTCCTTTAAAGATTTGCATTTAATATTAAAAGATAGTTTTAGACCAAAAATAGTTATCCTTAATATGTAATAAACTAATAATAGTGCTTAGAAATGCCATACTTATAAGAAGATAATTCAAATTTAAATAATTTTAAAAACCCTTTAACGTGTCAACATTTATTGTTTTAGTCATCCATATTAATTAGTAACATTTATACATCTAGGATAGTTGACAGCGACGAGGTGGTACCACGATATCGTAGTCTACTACATTAATCTTGGGTAGTGAGCATCTGTTATCTACTCTTTTTTCAAATATTGTGTATGTGCTAATTAAATATTCGACAGGTGAGGGCAACTCTAGGAACGATGATACGCTCACAAAAACTTCAACTGTGGATGCAAGTCCCCAGCCTCCGCAAGTTCTCTTTCAGAGAAAAAAGGTTCTCAAGTTTCGTGAGCGTGACATCAAGGTACACTTGAAGATTTGTTGATATTGTTCACATAATTTTAACCCATATTTGTCGTTTAGATCAGGTAACTTATAGTTAAAATATGTAAGGCTTATGTAGACAAAAATGTTACTTCTTAAACAAAAATAAATGTTTATTATAAAAGCCGGATGTATCAGCAATAAATACAAATTCAATTTTGTTCATATTTGGTGTATATCTAGTCTACAGTACTCTCTCACATTTGCAGAAGTAGTTTCTGTGATTTGGACATGGTATTTGAATGTTAATATTTCCCAAATCTGCGTTAAACAAGCAGAGATAAAGACAAATCAGGACCCATCGAATCGTCCGTGCAATACTGCGCGGACTGTAAATATAGTCTAAAGATTTAATAGTACACAATTAAGTAAAATAACTTCTTACATCGTATTTTATGGCAACTCCCAAAAAACAGTTCTTACATCTTTTTATGGGATCGTTCACCAAGGTATGGGACGCTGACGAGTTGACACGTATCACCAAGCACGGCAATCCACGATGCATAGACATTGTGGGTTTCATTCAGAACGACAGAATAAACAGAGAGTTCCGAGGACAAAGCCCTCAATATTTGGTACGTACGAATAAGGGTTCGGCTGAACAATATTATCTAAACGGGAAACATGTTAAAAAAGCATTCATGGAAATTACTATACACGTATTACCTGTATTTTCTCATTTATTTTACATAACTTTTTCAAATTTACTTCTATACCAAATGTACGCTGTAACCTTATCGGGTTACAATCAGACAATTCTATTGCGTTGATCTACTTCCAATACTCTTTGTCTGCTCATCAGACGCTGGTCAAGAATTCGGAGGAGGAAGAAGCAAACTACTGGTGTGCCTTGTGGCATGCATGCCGTCGGCTTAACGCCACTTGCATAGCAGCACTTTATCTTCGCGAAAGCAATGCTCCAAAACAAATACTGCTCACTCCACACTCGGAGGTGCGAGATCCGCAAGGCTACATGCGGCTTCCTAATGGTTTCTACGTTCACCATTTACCGTACAAAGACAGACTTTACGTGAATGTAAGGCCAAAACAGGCAACTAGAAGACTACGAACTGACCAGCATATTATGGATTCGCTACATCGTATTTTGCAGGGCATCTCGAAGTCATACTTTTATCCTTTAAATGATAGAAATAGCGATAAGCAGTGGCGTGTACTCGAGGCTCTCGCTTTAGATCAAGCGCCTCCCAAATTCGACCCTGCTGCTATAGAGTATCCACAAGAGATTACGACCGACCTGGGAAACTTACGGGCGATCTGTTACAAACACAAGAAATCGAAGAGCCTAGCTGAACTTTCGAAAAGCAAACGTTCGAGGAAACACTAATCGAAAAGCCAAAACGCTGCAGCAATCAACTTCGAATTGCATATCACGACTATGTGCACACATTGATGCATTTAAGCACTTACTGTACTGATTATGAAAGCCTGCGGAAAAAATTCGGTTGAAAAACATTACAAAACAAAAAACGAATAGAAACCTAACGATCTTACATTAGCATTTGACGTTTTTTGTGAATGATACTGGTTGCTAAGTTTTTTTAATGGGAAGAGATTATCACATTAGCTCTGCATACAGAAGGGCGAACACGAATAGTAAACGTACTTACATAAATCTAAAATGTCACCGCGAATTCATTTTAGGTATGTAATACCGTCTAAAAAGTATCTAATAAAACCGCAGTTCTTAGTCCACGTAAATACTTGGTATTTATTTTACATTACTGAATGTTATTTCGTACTGAATTGCATCACTCAGCGATTCAGTCAATCTATACTTAGTTTATTCTAAAAATATTAAGTTGATAATTCTAATCTGTTTTCTCAGTGCGCATATCCAGCGTTCCTAAATTCGATCCTAGCACAACGCGAAGTAGTAATAAAGGAGAACATTCCAAATAAACTAGAGCCCACTTTGATGGTGTTTAAAATAGTGAAAATGATGGGATAACATCACGTATTATAGTTGAAATGTATGAGATTAGATAGCGAATAACTGACACAAAAAACAACAATCAAGGCTATTACAAAAAACCGTCAGATCAAATCACTGAACACCATTGTGAAACTAGACTGTTAAGTTAAAGGGATATTCGCATGACGTGGGATGCTTACAGCTGTATTTCTACAGAATCTGTCTTTTCTTGTTTACAAGGCAACTGCCCCCTTTTGTAGTAGCAAGAGGAACGGAAAGTAATAAAACTAGGCATACATTTACGCTGCCTGGCCGCGTGTATGAAACAGAAAAATACTAATCATACAACCCTACTGTATCTAAATAAATAATGGAGAGCTTGTGACGTTAGCATGTATCACATCATAACAAAAAACGAAAGACAAAAACGAAATATGCCCGAAGCTATACGCAACAAACCTATTCGTTCTTGTCACCGCCGAAAAATGTACGTTTATAATATTTTTATATATTTAAATATTGACGTACCAGCAATAAGTACTCTGCAGTTTACAGCAAGCAGTTCATCACCCTAACACCACGGTCCCTGCTTAAGACCTTAATTTTTTCTTATATACAATTCTTCATCTCTTAGGGGTAGAGCATTCCGACATACACATTATGCGATTGTGTATTTACCCAGGCTTTTCATGTCGAGGCTGTCGTCACTATCCTACTACCACCGTTGTTCCTATTGTCGTCTTATGACGACTTTTGTGTTTCATTTTTGTTGCTACCATAGTTGAGTTCTTCTTTTTTGTTTGTCATCATACTCATAATTGTCGTTAGCAACAAGCTATTGCCCTCTAGTAACCTATCTAAAAAGTTGCGTAAATATATCCTTCGTACTATGCCCATTCCCACAGAGAGGTTACTTCATTACTGAAATCTGTGTATTATTTTGCTTCGTATTAAAGTCACCTTCTCAAGAGCAAGGCGTTTGTGCACTGTTGGTTCATATTTTGTGTATATACACATGTTAAAGCACCCCACAACGATAACCTTGACCTTACATTGTTGTTTTGTTGCCGCGGCTACGTTATAATTTATATACTTGCGTTGGTTTTTCGTTTCCCCCTAATTTGCCATATCAGTGGCTAATTCTTCTGGTAGATGACGATCTCCGTTTTGGCGTATAGTCCTCATCAGCGCTGTCCTCTTCGTCATCATCGTCATTACCATTATCAGCTCTTCTGCGTTTGCGAGCCCTCGTCATTAAATATGTTGTTTTTCGTTGCCTCGCGTCTTTCTTCAACCTTGGTGCTCTTGTTATGCCTTTTTTCCTTTTAGTTGCCACGGAACGTTTTTTGCTACCATAATCTTCATCATCATCATCGTCTTCCTCTTCTTCTTCGTCCTCATTTTCATTTTCATCTGTTCCAGTTGCCGCTGCATCATCATGTTCAGAAGCTTTTGAGCTCTTCTCTTGCTCTTCATCTTCACCGTCAACTTCCTCATCCTTATCATCTTCATCATTACTAACATCTGCCACCTTAGCACCTTCTTTCTCATTTTCATCCTCCTCATCCTCGGCCACACCGTTTTCCTGTTCATCCTCGTCATCTTCGTTTTCATTGCCCGAATACTCCTCGTCCTCTGCCTCATCGCCATTCTCATCTTTATCATCATTATCATTCTCATTGTAGATGACATCGTCGTCGTCGTCTTCTGTATCGGCATTGCTATTTGCTTTCAATTGTGAGCGTGGTCTCCCTTGTGACCAACCAGATGATTCTTCCGTCTCTTCTAAAATAGAATCCTTGAGTTCGACGTAACACTCGAGTCCAACCTGTACAAGCATTTCGCAGAATGTCGCTGAAAGTGAAGTAGCCGCCTTCACAACATCACTACGCGGCTTGTTGTATACACAACAGTTAGCGAAAATCTGAAGGACATCACTGATGAATGAAGCATTGTTCTTATACTTCATATCATTCAATTTGCCCTGGAGTGTGCCAAAATCCATGGGTCGCTTGATTACTTTATGGTAGTCAGGCGCGTCCTTCCGGGTCACGCTGGCCAGGAAGGGCCACGCATCGTCTGACTTAACCAGTTGCTTTAACAAATTTGAACACACGTTGTAATCAAATGATTCAACGTCCTCTACAACACCCATGTCAAGCATTCGTCGCACATTTTTACCGCTTTTAAACTTGACTTTTGTAGCCGGTGGACTTCCACGAGTTTTTTTTCTTGCAGGACCCTTGACACAGATTGGGCATTTAAACGGTCCCCGGGGCACCCTCTTAAGTTGACAACATTCGAGGTGATAAGCTCGAGGACACGAGTCACATAAAATCAGTTCACCCCCAGTTTCGCATGCATGACAAACATCCTGATTTTCATCAATTTCCGATGCATCTTCCTCTTCTTCCTCTTCCTCCTGAAACGATAGCAAATTATTTAGTAAGATTCGTGTCTATACGGCGTATAAGACAACTGCATCATACCGCAACGAAGTGCGTTCTCTTAAGGTGATAAATTAAATATAACAAAACCTAAACAAAATATAAAACACACATTTTTAACAAACGTAACGAATACAAGTGCATTGAACAGCGCCTCTTCGACTAACCTCACTAGATAAGTCAACTGGTGCCTGTCTTCGTTTGCGTGGACTGAGTGGTATTGGCGCGCACTGCAAGCAAAACCAGTCGCCCTGTGGAACCTCTTCTAGAGGTGGCTTCAGACAGTACAAATGGTAGCCTCTGTCACAGCCGTCACAGAGCAGCATCTGATCGGGGTTACTCTTCTTGCGGCACACGAGGCAAGCCGCATTTGTTATGGACCGGGTCCACATGACTGAACGTTCTAAGCCATACATTAGAAGGAATAACCGTGACAAGTTGAGCACTTGGATTTCGTCTTCTGCCACTTCTGAATCGTCTTCGGAAGTGAACTCTTTCTCATCCGCATCTAAATCTTTAGAGTCACCAACACTTTTCTTCTGAAATATTAAATGTTTTTTATGGCGTCAAAACATTCTATTTGGGCGAAAAGTATTGTGTCATTCATAAACGAGAAAATTTTCAACCGCCCTATCTTAGAAGAATGAAAATAAAATTCTTTCGTAATGTGCACAAGTTTAAGAATATACTTTTTTACTAATGCGAGTGGTGGCATCGGGGCAAATCAGTTCTACCTTTTTTCAAACAACAAACAATTTCAGGTGGATCTACAACGTGATCCATTTAAGTCCTGTGTTGCATTTAAAATGTTACATTCACATGTCGCCAATCAATGTTTACAGTTCAATAGTCTCTTTCGGAACATGCCACCAACTCAACATGAAGCTTTTGGCGGAAAAGACTCGACAGCCGTTATAATTGTTCGTGCCTACCTCTTTGCTGACGCCGTTAAGTTCCGGCATGACACTTGGTTTCATCTCACGTAGCCAAGTCACCAGATTATTTTTAATTGGAGATGCTCCATTTCCTTCCTCTTTTTTTTTCTTGGCTTTACTCGGTGGTTCTGCTTCTCCTAGGGGAGGCATTAATACTTTTCGTTCAACCGAGTGACCAACAGCAATCAGAGCATCACAAAGGTTATCAATAATCTCTGGCAAGGGCGCTCTTGGTTGAAGCTCATTAATCTCTGCAGCTGTTTTTTTCTCTCCGACAGTATCGAGAATCTCAATCATTTTACTCCTCCACAGGTCTCTATCTTCTTTGAGGTAACCCAAATTACCAGATGTAATTCGCTCTTCCAGACCCAGGAGAATTTCGCGGAAGCTGAGTTCAAGGGCAAAACTTGGTTTCACACCATGAAGAGCACTGTCCCTAATAAACTGTGAGGGCAGCTTCGCCTTACGAGAATTCTCAAAGTTTCTGTTGAGCACGAAAATGGGCGTCTTGTCAATAACCCATCGTAAATTCTCGATATCGGCGTTAAGTGCAATCTTGAGAGCTTTCTCGCGAATTCCGCGATCATCCAGGGCTGCAATAATTTCATCCAACTGTTCGCGAGATGAAATGAACCGCCACGAGTCTCTGGGCAGACTTCTGTTGTGTATAAGACAGGTTTGTCGATCCCCCGTGCATGTTAGATGGGAACGTTCCTCTTTAGACAGCTTGTTCGGATTGCCATTAGTAACGCCTTTGAGTAACGTAAACGTGGAAAGCGATACATTGTCCTTTCCGTGATTTTGAAGAAATTGTTTCATGAATGCTGGCGTGTGATTCGTCACCATTTGTGTCGGCGTCCCCCCGGCAATACACTCGCCACCGATGTGAACTGCGTCATCTTCAATAATTATAGCCGGAATAGAGTACGCGATATAATACCTACGGTAAGCCCTGTCTTCGCCTAATGGCGACATCATGATCTTTTCCCGAGCATTTTTTAACTTCTGCTTGAGCTCTTGCTCTCTTCGCTCAAACTCCCGCGGCGAAATCTGAGGCCTGTCATCGGGGCCCGGACCAGGCCTAGCAAGCACGCGCAATTTCCTTAGTTCAATACGAGCCGCCTTATGAGCATCGACTGCTTCCTCAATCATATCGCGTACACCGTCTGTACACAGTAGTTGCTCTATGATGACTCTCAGTAACTTTAGCTTATCAACAACAGCGAGTTCAAACAGGTTGGCCTTTCTAAGCACATCGACGATATGAGGGTTGTTAATGCAGAAAGCAAGACCGGGATCCTCTGCCGGATCCATGCTGCCAGCCTTTTTCATCACACCCGGCGCCCCGCTCGACTCTATATGCAACCGCAATACCTCCGATAGCGTAAATTTATCCAGGGTTAACTGAGGTAATGAAAATCCAAACACCTTTCGAATTTGCCTCATGGTTCGCTCCGCTGATTTCTGTGCTTTGAAAATTGCTTCGGGCTGATCGTCTGATGGGATTGTATAGCTGTGACTAAACTGATTTTCAGCGTCTTTCAGCTGGAATAGGTTTGTAAGCAGAATCTGAAATATATCCCCCATTGGCCCTATAATATCTGTTTCTATTACGGCTCTTTCTAAAATGTCAAACGTTATGCCCGAAACGAAGTAGTCTTTGACACGCAGCTCTTGCGTGAACGCCGAAAAGAATTCCAACACAAGGAAAGCATCTGCGAGTCCGTCCTGTGGAATACGACAGTCGAAGGAACTGGCTAATGGTAGATCGACTAGTCCGTCAACAGAAAGATCATCACGAGGTTTTGACCACTCAACCATGAACATTGTACGCAAAAGCTTGTCTTCCGCATCTTTCTTTTGGGTTACTTTTTCTTTCTCTTTCTTAGGCGCATCGATTTTTTCCTCAGATTTCTTCTTTGATTTTTTTGGAACTTTAGCAGTATCGACCTTATTTTCCTTATTGCTCTCTTCTGAAAGGACACATTTAAGCTCAAAATTAGATAATCTATAGTGCAGAAAATTGCTCAAGATAGCATAAGGGTTGTTATAATTTGCTTCCTTGATAACTAAAAACATGCCGAATACAATTAATGATTGGTATATAACAAATCCTCTTATGGACATTACGTCGGAAGTTTCTAGATGCATAACTACGAACTTTAACTTTTAGTGGGCTTAACTTGACCTAATAAGATAACCAGCCTGACGACTGGCAATACTCACTGTTTGTCTTTTCCTTGGGTTTTTCCTCCTTGACCTTCGGCGCTTTCTTAGGAGGTGGAGGCTTAGTAATTCTCTTTAGCGGACTAACCACAAACTCTGGTAGCTGACCAACAGTTATCTCCTGGAACTTGACTTCGCTTGACTTATGCTTCTCTGCTATAGATATCTTGACCCTGAGAACATTGTTCCGCATCTCAGTGGCGAGTTTAAGAAACACCTTAAGCCGATCCCGCGTAAAAGTTCTCTTATTCCTGAAAAGATCTTTTCCGGGGATTTCAAACTTTTGCCTGCTATCGTCATCCTCAATATCATAGACTACTCTTAATAAATCTGAGGGATCTTTTTTCTTGCTCTTCTCTTTGCTTGATGATTCCATCTTTTGCTCCTTTGTAGCAGCTGTAAACGGATGGATGCGCGTCACTCTACCACCCTTCCTGGTTATCACAAAGCGACAACAAAGAGCCACGTTCCAAAAAAACGGTTAGAACCTTTACTTGAGATCGCCATAATTTTTAGCAATCGTTTTTAACATCTAGCTTTATAAGCTGCGCAAGGTGGAACATTAGTATCCACTTATACATTCCTGTAATTTATATAAATATACCTCGTAGCAGGGTGATTTATTTAGAGAATTCAATCAGACAAAATTTAGTTGCGGGGATATTAGCAACGTACACGAGATCAATCTATTCGATAAAATGCTGATTTAACGGCTACGTTGCCTCCACACTAACTCAGCTTTTGAAACAGCATTTTGTACTAAAGTTTTCAAAAAAAAGGAATCAAATCGCGTAATACGGCTCGACGACTTTGAAGACTTGCCTTATACGTCATAACTACGGTTATACGCATCTACACATTATGATATAAAAGCAGCTTTAATTTGTACCTCTTATTGTTATAAACATAGTCCAGATGTTCACCGACAAAGAAGCGATCCTTGACAAAGTTAAAAACATCGTCAACAAGGTCTGCTAATCTACCGCGGCTTGTGAGGTCCGTGACGAACAACACGGGCCTGCGCAGGACGCGAGGAAAGACGCGCACCCATTCACGAGCCACCTCCTCACTTTCCTGCGCATCCTGGAACGTCAAGCCTGACTTGCCGGTCAGTGAGCACGTCCACACGAGCGAATTGCACAAAATAACCCGTGCAAAGTAGTCGCTAAAACACCATTAAATGCATCAACACAACAGAGAATATCCAATCATATAGTATTAATTTCGCAATCTAATCGTGGTATAAAGTGCGATACTCCATTCACACTAAAGGCTCGTTTATTTGAAAATTCGATAACAGTAGTGTTATGACAGAACCTAAAAACTATAATTCTATAGGCACAACACAAAAGCGACATATGTATGAAGCAGAATGTTTTATGATCAAAAGACATTAGCATAGTGTAGAAATGGAACGACATTTAAGAGGCGACGTCCGACACTTACGCACTTCTCTCATTCTCATGGCGACTGAACGCAGGACAGAAACCTGTATCAAAATAAAAAAACCGGTTCCCACAGAGCCTTCTCCATAATGTTGCCTTTTGTTCGTAGGCCACACTACGAAGAGCAAGCGCCTGTTTAAAACGGCTCCTGTAGCACATCTAACATTTCAACATGCACACACAGCAACAGCAATACACGCACGCATATATATATAACCGCCCATAGACACACACTACGACTGCATCCCCAAAGGGGAATTCAGCCCAACCTGCATGGACCAACGGGCATGAACGGTCTCAAATTGATGCCTCATATAACATAGTCCCCATAAAACTGGAACCCTGTAAAATCCCTTGTGGTGGGGAAAGAGGGCGCAAGGCACAGTAAGAACCCGTAGTGTAAGTGCTGGTTAGGCGTAGCAGCACGAAGGCACGCGAGCAAGACTGAAATCCTCAAAAGCCGGTTAATAAATTCTATGGTGCTGCGGGTTTATTACAACGCCACTTTGTAGACCTAAAATGTATACTCACTCATAGTCTTTAAACACCTCATTCGTGAGTTTATTATAGAATACTGGATCGTCGGGCTTAAGATCGTCCGGTGGGGGGCTCCTCTCAAACTCCTCTTTGTTCAGTATTGGCATCTTGAACGAATCCTGTACGCCCTTTTGTGCCCTTTCAAGGGTTTCGTTCGGCCTAAAGCTCAGTGCACACCGATGAGTTGCACTCTACTATAACTGAAACACATCGCAACAAAACACCAGGCGCCTGCACCGTTAGAGAATCTAGCTGAAATTCTAACTTTCACCAGCAAAACACACAATTTGGCCAAGTCTACAACAACGGGGTGGCCAGAATAGCGCTAGCTCGGCGCCAATGGCTACCGCCGTTTCAGCGGCGTCTGAGTAACTTGTGGTACAATTCCAGGGAGATGGTAAAATGTACCCATTATTTAACCACTTCGTATCTAACATAGAACAGTGACAGAAGATCTATTTAGACCGCACTGGTCGTTTGCAGATATGCTCATCTTTCAATACAGCAAATTTAAATTCTGAACAGGTTCTACAATATGCAAAGGTAATGAACCTTGCTAACGTTGATAATGGTCCTATCTACAGAGAAACGTATATTACAACAGTCTGTTTACTTGTGATATCTGACGGCTTTGCATAAAGTGTAACACGATAAGTAAACCATCTGGTTTGATTACAAAGAAGCTCCTGTGCGAATAACCAACGATAATCAAAAATAGAAATAGTTCTTACATTGTGCGTGCGTTTAAAATGGAATTCGTGTTTTTCATAGCTTTGTGGCACTATGTGGCACCGTTAAAATGTTTGCGCGCAAAACAGTTAAATCTGACGACGTTTTAGGAGAGGAGTTTCACTTATCTCTGGGGCATCTGATGTTCGAACAGAAATATTCCTTCTACACAGCTGCTTCCATCTAGCGTTAGAACAAGCGGAGCCAATATAGAAGCATACCAATCACTTGCTTTGAGTTACCCCAATGGTACGACAACCACAACTATAACTTTGGTTACTGAGGGTAATCTACCCAGGAAAAATACCAGGAAACATAATTAGTGAAAATAGAACCAGCGGCTCTTCAAAAAAATATTTTTGTCTGAAGTATAAGGGCACATACGGAAGATCTATCTAGCCTTCGATTAAATCTGAATACAGCCATTGAAATGTGGACGGGGTTCGTATAAATTTTATCCTACTTACCAACCAGAAATTCATTGTATGTAATTCATTAACTTGGTTAGCAAATCTGCACGCACAAAGACATCATCTATATATATATATATATATATATATATATATTAGAAGATGAAGAACTGATTGCACAGCAGAAACAACGTAGATATATTCAGTTAAATATATTCAAAATGTGTCAGTAACGAATCGAAGTCCAAAACGGTTGTCAAATTTCGATTGAACTTAACGTATAAGCGTGTCTCCTTTTCACCTCCTGTCGGTATGCGTCTTTAAACCCTTCTCTCACGACGCATAAGCAAAAAATCTGAATCCTATGAGATCAGTGTTTCTTACCGTGCCAAAGATTTGGAAATAAATTTGTCCAAAAAACGATAGGTGTACATTCTTAAAAAATGCTGTCATGCTTTCATAATAAATTAATACCCAACCTGCAGAAATGTCTACAAAAAAACGTCAGTATTACAGTTCTTTTACGTTTTTTTCATTCATTATCTAAAAAAAATGTTTGTTCGAAATTGGATATACAACAAGCATGCAAATGATAAATAGTCATCTATTTAAAATCGTGTCAAAATCATGAAAATACTATTTTCTCTTACGTTGATGTACACATTGGCATGAACTGTTTCTATTGTTTAATTGTGTGAGCAGATATCATGTACGAAGCTTCGTCAACTGAAAAATACATTAAAGCCTCGGGATAAATGCCATAAGAATGAATTGTGCCAATTACAGGATTGTGGTGCGTGGCAGAAGTGAAGCATCCATTCTTTGTGCGCTTTGAACAGGGTAATATGATCAGCAGGGTTAAAGAGCTTCTTGAACGTTTCTGGTAGAGTTACTTATATGATATAATGACAACGAAAGAGGAACTAAACAATAACTATTTTTTTTTTATATTTTCCACTAGAACAGGAATGTTGTCAACAATGATAGCAAGCAACTTTTAGTCAATTGAGGATATTATAGCCAATGTTATGTTGTTACGTTGCTATCGCAGGGTTAAGCAACCCTTTCTAACAGTGATTTGACATTCCTTCCCAAACCGGAAAGGACATGTAGAACATTTCTTCTTTGCATAAAATCGTGATACTCAGTGATTTCAACAGACATTGTAGACTGACTCGTTAAAACTATAAAATATTCTAACGTACGTTTTACGTGTATTTTTGAATAAGTATAATAAGTAAACTAATGCTACTACACCTATCAGAGCAAGAGACTACTTGAATGCTTTTATATTGTCACAAAATTTGTTCAATCATCTCGGCAGTTATTAATTACATTTATTTCTGTCAGCACTGCACTGAAAATGCTTCTTGGGCGACAATGGTGCAAATTCTAGACTATTTAATTACCGTTCTGCATGTCCGGTCTTAAAAACAATAAACAGAGAAGCCCAGATACCACACATATTGGTGCTTTTTCAGCATCTTCATACCTACTTCAACTCGCGAACCTTACACTTTCGCAAATATCAAGTTTTTTAAGCCTTATCCAACTCTCAAGAAGTCTTAGCTTCTTTATGGCGCTAACGACTTTCAGCCTACTTCCAACCAGACTTCCTACCCTGATTGATGGAATATCCATGTATATTGTAGCAAGTTTGTGATAAGCATTTCACATTTCACATTTCAGTAATTAACTAAATCACTGAGAAAGTCTGGAAATGCTTGTAACTCTTGAAAAGGGTTACTTGAAAGGAGTTATTGGTATAGACAAACAGTTTGCTCCCCCGCGGGCTTCCGCTATGCGGATTTGTCAATACTTACCAGGTTATTTGCACAAATTTCACATCCTTCTCTGCAGGTTTTTCTATTGGAGTTTAAAAACGGAGAAATAACATTGGAATTATTTTTTTTGAAATCTTAAACAAAATTCCTGCAACCTCTGAATACAATTTTAGGTGCAAAAAGGTGGACCATTTTATAATGGAAATTATCACGTTTGCACTAAGTCCGTCGTCAAATGATTTTTATTATTTTTACTTTGTCATTATTTTTTTATAGTAATAGCTTTATTTGAGGTTTGGAAGTGCACACTCAAACTTGTACTTGAAGTACCCTAAAGAAGCTATTCAGAAATACCATGTCTTTACAACCTAGCGCAGCACAAATTCAAGCAGAAACTATTTTTACACGGTGCGTTTATTTTGTGCGAATGAGACTTCAAATGTGATAAATATTAACCATCTTACAGAATTAAACTTTATTCTACGAACGCTTATTATTATAGGCGTCGGTTTCAAAATGATCCACAAGGTTGAAAATATCGTAGACCCAACCTCTATAATTCCATTTGATTAATTACTGAGAAGTAACATTATAAACGATGTTACCAAGTGTCAATTGAATTCCCTCGTGCATATCTCTGTATATTACTAATCAAGTTCACTCATACGTTTACTCTTAACCGTCATTCGCATCAATCGATTGTTTTGAGTGTTCAACCTATAGGACCTGTATGAGAGGTTGTATGCCCTGAGTTGGCTCGCGGCTAGGCCCGTAGCGTTCCGGATAACTCAGGAACATCACCGAAAGAGAGGACATCGGCGATGCGGACAGCAGTGATTTTGATACAATGGCTTTTGCCCGAACGGTTTAGCAGACATCGATATTTCGCGCAATTCATCTTCTACCCTTCGCTTGTGTACAACATTATCATGGCCAAATTCACAAGTCGTCAATGGTAAACCGATTTTATAAAACCATTTCCTTTCTTTTAACTAACCGACTACCGATGAAGACAAATAGTATCTAACGTTTTATTCGAGCACTTTGAGAAGAAATCATAACTAATCAAACACTCTAAGAAGGAAATTTGGATAGTTGAAAAATAATTGTTTTTGTTCTTCTCCCTTTTTTCCTTTTCTTTTTGTTATGTGTTGCCATGTACTTAAGCAGGATAATGTGAAATTAAGGTACGTATGGACTTACTCAGTTTACGGTGCCTATTTTATGTTTAATAAATTTTCAGGTACAATCGAATAGACGACACAGTGATTCTCGGAGCTCTACCATTTCCATCGGTGGCCAAACAGCTCACAGAAACGGAAAATGTAAAGAGCGTCATCAGCATGAACGAGGATTTTGAACTCAAGTGAGTCATATCAGTCTGTTTTACATATATATATATATAAAACTACAACGTTTTCGTATAGTCTCAACACAAGTGACCAGGATTAGACAAGCATAGCCTCTGAAACGTGGGATACCCAACCATTACATTAAGTACAGCATCATCATCATCAAAAATTGCTAGAATATTTCTATTAAGCTATGTTGGAGAGTTAATTCGCACTTGTTCACGGTTGGAAAATATTTCTCATAGGATTCTATACAATTGCATGTACTTATTAAATGTGGCTAACCCTTATAACTCGTATGCGACTGATCAGCTAAATCAAAAAGCCATAGAAAGACCGGGTCGTTACTTTTGAGAACCTGACGTGTCCATTCTGTTTCCCATATGATCGAAAGCCAGTCCATGGTATTATGAAATGTTTTCTTTGCGCCCATGTGAAACACCTTAGTGTCACTCCAGAATTAATCGACTGATGCGTGAATGTTCTTATTGACACTTTAATAACAGATGGTTCACTCCGGGCGTTGACGGTTGGCATAAACTTGGCGTGTCCTTTCTGCAGTTGCCAACGCAGGATATCTTTGCGGCGCCAGAAAACGCCAAACTTCGAGAAGGTGTTGACTTTATTAATCAGATGCGTCGGATGGTCCCCAACGGATCGATTTATGTACACTGCAAAGCAGGACGGACACGAAGTGCGACACTCGTCGGTTGTTATCTTATGGAACGTCACGGTTATAGGCCGGAAGATTGTGTCAATGCAATAAAAAATAAGCGCAAGCACGTCTTTCTGAACCAGCCGCAATGGGAAGCATTGCACACACATTTTATATTGTACGTTAAAAACAGGGGTCATTAGCAATGTATTTAGAGGCTCGTAATGGGCTTCGACCTATCTTTTATCATGGATCAATGCGGAAATCTAAATGGAGTCAGTAATCAGCTTGCTCTACTGCTGACAATTTTCCAAATACTATCTACCGGCAAGCTAACGTATAATGATGCAATGCAGCGTCAGGTTAGCGTAAGTAGCAGGATAAACCAAAACCACCATTAATCTACTGCCACGTGCCGCTGTCGCGGTGCGAATAAAACTGAAATTAAACGACGCAAATTGTAATGAGTGGAATCGTTTGGCTACATTGTCTTTTTTGTTGTACATTAATAATTATAATATGCGTATCTCCTCTACGGGTTGCTGGTTCTGTTTTAACCAGATCGTCTTACACGTAAGTGGAATACTCCTATCACACCTTCCGCTTTGCCAAGCAAGTAGACAAATGAGAACAATTCCCTATGAGTTCTACGCACGTGTATAGATACAGCAGCCGTAAACGATTCTCCATAAAATAACACAAAGACATATACAAGATATCAAATTGAACAGGCGGCTTAAGGAAAAATGTAGGTATTGCATGCGCTTATACGTTTCATGAAATCTTCTGTTATGCATGAATTAAATCTTACCATTCAATTTTCAAATGATTGTGTTCACACAAGGGCTTGTAGACTCGTATACAATACCACTTTTGTTTATGTTGAAATATTTTTGTTACTTCTCTTAGATAAATGAAAAGTAGCAGTGAACATTTTTAGACATTGTCCGTTAAAAATCCCACCGTTTAACAGGTACTGTGAAAATACGCATTCGACCTCACTTAAACCTACCAGCCATTCTGTGATAAGTATCAGCTATATCTACAGCATAATACTTGATTTTTTTTTAGGATTCCAAGACTTTACGATAGCTCTAACAACGAACTTCGACTTCAGTTTCCGTGTTATGAAGTACGTAGACTCAGTTCTACAATCTTGTAATAATAATAATATAAAGATAACTGACTCACGCTTTATATCTAACTAAATAAAAACCTCGTGTTAATTAAATCTCTGTATCCCACCTTTGTTTATTACCAAGGGTAAGACTATGTTTTAGCAAAATTAAATCATCCGTTTATATCGAAATTCGTGAAACATCCAAATTCGTTGCCAAGCTTCCGCGCATGCTGTGGTTTGAATGAAGTTTCTCTAAGTTCTAGCAAGTTCTCCACCACCAGCTTCATAATTACTCCTGAAAAGTATCGTTTTTAAAATACTGAAAGAAGTTTGGCTACGGCAAATCGGCATCAGCCAAAAACCATACTATACTACTACTATAAATGCTGTCAAAACGCAAAAAATTGGACCAGTTATTGGAAACCAAACTACTAGTTATTAGCAAGGTTCACACACAAAAAAGTTCACATACAAGTGTTATTGTAGGTATGATATGTAAAACTGCAGCGGCTTCATATTTCCTAAGTCTAATATAATAAAACCGATCGTTTTCTACCACAGGTGTTTTGAATGCTAATCAGAGACAAATTTATACAAAAAATGGTGAAAATGTGAGCGCACTTACGAAGATAACCAACCTGTACAAACTATGATGCTTTTGTGAGTAAGAAAGCGAATTGTCTCGGCTACCTTTTTTAGGCATTCCTCCGCAAGGAATGGAGGATCTGCTATGACAACGTCGAAAATGTCTCTAAGCGTATTCGGAATAGCCAAAGGATCCTTGTAGTCGTAAAATACAAAATCCTCGGCGTACAATTCACCGAACCTAAAATTCAGTTTGAGTGCAGCAGTTTTAATAAGTAGAAAGCCATGGAAAAAGTTTATTCATTACTATACGTTACTAGTTCGAGATATCCTATATATTACAGAATTATGTATGCAATCTTTAATATTCAGTCAGCAATAAATCAGTGAAATATCTTTGCAGAAGCTTTCGTACTAATACCCGTATAAACAGAGATCGGTAGAGTATCCATATTTTCAAGATAGCGTACGGAAAATGTATATGAGGCACTTCATTTGAGTTAATTATAGAATAATGCTTTAACAACTAAAAATATATAAGAATTTCTTAGAAGTGTTTACTTGTTGAATTTTTAGGCAAAACAAGGAAAACAAATGTTTTGGCATGTACACATATCTGATATTGATTTTGACGTGAATGACGACTGACCAAGTTTTTTCCTCTGAGGTTCATTTTAACCGCGTGATAATGTGCCTGATCCAGATGCGACAGTTCTGTTAGTTATGCCTCCACTGAAATTAGAATTAATCTCAGAGAAAAATTTCTTACCAGTCGTCGTTCGCGATGAAACTAGAAAAAAATTAGAATATTATAAAGAGCTTTATTTTTTCCAAGCAACTCTAAAAAGTGCACGGTTGTTAATCAACATCCACGCAGGTTCTCAGTTGTCTGAGTGCTATTTTTATCCAATCTAATGTCTTCTACACATTTGTTTCCCTATTTTTTGAAAAAATACCTTGAAATTAGAAATAATTGAAATCGGCTCCAGTTATATTTCACACAAAATAATAGCGCGTTATATTTCCAATTACAATTGAAACAATGACAACTACAAATTATGTTAAAAAATATAGACGGAATCTCATCCTTGACGACGCAACGGACGAGAGCATTTAGACGGTTCAAATCAAACTGCGTTGCGGATGGAGGTTCTATAATGCAAGGAATAATAATCTTTAAAGTGGCTAAATCATTTCTGCTAATTTCTCTGAGTAAACTCAAGTACTAAGTGATACCTTTTCATTTAGCAATGTGCGTCGTATACGTCCTCGTTCATCTGCTTTATCCTTAATACATACAGGCTACACGATAATATACAACTACTTTGAATATTGCACGTGTATCAGTGCTCACCTTGAGCTTTAACAAAAATGTACTAAAATAGACTAATTAAAATAACTGGATAATTAGATAGACTTCGACCAAAATCAACCTATTATTTATCGGCCCCACAGAAACCAATATTTTTAAAAATAACAACTGTTTATTTTATCAATATCTATTTTATGTTACCTTTCAAGCATGCCAGTAATTGAGGTATTAAACCAATAGTTAGAGAACTGCTATTATGCTTATAATTAATAGGGTCACATGAAAAACAGACACAGCAGCTGCAGGCAATTCACGCATTATTTATTATCATCAAATTAGGTGAAATACTATTCCTACCTTTTATCGAACTCGAGAAGCACAAGTCGTTCGCCTTCTTTTCGCGTAGTGTGCAGGGTTCGAAAAGCTGTAGGAGCCGACAAACAACAGATGTTTCGTCCTTGAGAACGTGCAATGTTTGCGAGACGTTCCGATGTTTCCTGTGTATACCAGAACTGACTGAGTTGCTGAAAAAATGAGTAGTTATTACGCATAATATTAATAACAAACACATCGTTTCATGTCCATCTAATCTTTGAACCCTATTTAACCAGTGATCTCTATCTTTTTGGAAGAAATTAATGAATATACTTAGATTTAAGTCGACGCATGTTTTGCATTAATTAATATATAACATACATGAGAGAACAAATATCTACGGCAATCCTCTGCCAGAATAATTGAACATGCAGAACTTATCGAGTGAACGTTTCCGCGAAAACCAATATAGCAAATATTTCTTCGGCATTTAGTAAGGCTTTCAATGTTTTTATGATTTCGTCCAGCACGTTATTTACCTTCAGCAATGTTAATGTACGCAGTCATCTCACATGTCATGAATACGATGACTATTAAAAAATTCAGTTCCACAACTGCTACACCAGACAACATCACGATCAAGCTAAATGAACATCAAGCTAAATCAATCACACACAGTTATTTCGTGGAAAATAAACTCTAACGGTTATCTCATCAAACCGCCTACACCGCCAATTTTTAAACCGAACACACATTTTTACATTATTTAGGATCTTCCTTTTTCTCTGAGTCTATGTGTCCACTAGTCTTATCGCTCATTGGTCATTTTACACGTACTTTTGAAGATACTATCTAGTTACCAACAAATGTCATCGCCCTACTTTTCATTTAATAGCGATATTTAAGCTAGAGCTTTCGAATTTATTTTGTACTTTGCTTATACCTGTAATATAAGTTTACGATGAACAAAAATAACATATTAGTGTGACTGCGGTTATTGTCAAGATATAGGCTACAAAAAATACTAAAAACGTTTTTTTCAAATCGAAAGATATTTTCACAGATGGCGTTTTGCATAACATCCTTTAGAAGTGTGCGAATTGCTCTGATGAGTTGACTACCTGACGTTTTAATTTACACAGAGCATGCGGATTCTTTCGCACATTTGTGATTCTTCTGCAGCCCGGTAACAAACATAGAAGAGAGATCCCGAGACAATACCCGATTCCCAATTAGCAAATATGCCTTTTAAAAATTGCATATCTATGGACTGTACAAATAGAACGTAAATGGAGCGTCGAGCTGAAGCGAATTGGGTTCAAAATATTATTACGATAACGCTCTTTGTTCGTAGAGCAATTGAAGAACATTTGAAAACGTTTTATTGCCTCCGTGAACTTTCTACCGTAATCAAAAAAGTACATCACTGAGAATATGTTTTGCTTAGTCTTTAAAACTCTTTTCATTTGTTGAAGTGAATGACGATTTGTTAGTGTTTTTAATCAAAAGCGCTAGCAAGGTTTTTTTCATATTATGCTGCTCGTTGTATGTTCTCATTTTTTATTTTACCTAACATGCATGATCTGTTTATCCTTCTTCAAGGAATAATATCGTTAGTTCAAATATATAAGTTGAAGATGAAAAATGGCTTAAGTATTTCTTTATCTATTCTTTCACTTTGCATTAATTCACTTCCAACGTTGCCATGCTATTCCACCCAAGAACAGTCGACAAGCCTCAAGTGATTTACTCAACGTAGCAACTTACATGCTACACATTCCTCCTGAACACGAAAAGTTCACTGAGACAGTGAATGGAAACGCAATTAAGTTTTCTTACGTTCGTGTGCCTCACCGTAACTCTTTTCATAATTTAACGCAGCGTTCCGTAAAACTATTAGTGGGGAAGACACTCCCAGAAATTTGCCAATCTCGGATATCAAGCTGCGAATGCGGCCGTAGAATGTTTAACCCAGGTGAAATCAAAAACACTAGTTGGTCAATACACTAGTCCACACATCGTTCTGAAAGTGCTTTGCAAGATGCAACGCTGTATAGACAAATGTCTTCAAATTTTCGAGAATAAATTTTGCTTCAGAATTTATTTTAGAACATAGGGTGAATCACAGTTTATCACACTGATATTGGCTTTAAGAAAGTAATATGCCTCTAACTTTACTTTTTAAACATATAGGTAGTTTTCGTTCCACAGTGGCTTTTTGAGTTAAAGAAAACTACGCTGCGATACTTCCACAAACATATTTTTTGAATTTTATAGAGATCTTTGAACAAATTGTCAGGTACATACCTAATTTTTCTCTATTGCTATGATTTTTATTAGAATTACGTTGATTCTTTGTGTAACTGTGAACCTTCCGGCATACGAATTAAGCAAGTGTAAAATGTATTATAAAATAAGTCAGCCTGTCAGAATGATAATATAAACATACCCAGTTTTCCTCAATAGACTCCTTGTCTCGTTCACTGTAAAACTCCTGAAGTGCTTTCATCGCTTCTTGAGACAACACCACCTCATCGCCATCTATTTCGCTGTGGTTAATCATTTAAGACACGCAGCAAGCCTTTTAAGAATTTTATGACACATGGTCATTAATATACAAGCAGATACAAAAGCAGCAGATCAGAGCTTGTTTTACATCCAGTAATAAATTATCAATGAGACCAGCTTGGAAGTGAGTGAAAACATTTACCCGAGAAACATGACTATTAATAAAAATACAAAGACAAAAAATACAGACTAAAAATACATCTTTTTCATGAATACGTGGTCTTCAAAAAAATTTTTTCACTCGAGAACTTGAAAAGCAATTTAAATTTGAATGCAACAAAAGCGCTAGACAAAGAGAAGGAAAGCTAAGGTGCTTATAGATAAAAGATGTAACATGGGAAGCCCAACGCCTACCATCAAGGTGCATAAAGCAATATAAACTATGCGAGTGAAAAGTAATAAACTCTAAAAGGAAAAACAAGTTCTGCTGTCAGGTTCATTGATACATGGATTTTCGGATATTCAACGGAAATGCATATTTATATAAAATTATTATGGCACTATGACGGCATTGAACAGAAGCGGGTTTGTAATGAAACTGACCAAAAACTGTTCAGGGTCCGTTTTCTAACTGCGTCGTGAACCACCGTATCAATATTCCACTACCGCACAGAATAACAAGGTGCTTATCTAGCACTCTATATCACACTATTAATTTTAAACACACAGTTTATATGAACAGAAAAAGATATACCTTCTTGTTTCTATAAATATACATAGAGAATTACAAGAAAGTGTGGAGTTTGAGAGAAGGCCGAAATATATATATAGAGGGAGAAAGAGCGAGGAGTATATATGCGAAGAAATACAAACATAATATTTCTATCCCAATGATTGCCATATTCATGTAAGCAAATTGATTTTCGTTTCATCTGTGATAGCAGGCCGGTTTTCCTATGGATAGCACAAGACAGCAGATAAATAGGCTGAAATACAACCACATATGAGGCTCAAAATACGGACATTTCGTACAAAATTACAAGCGATTAAAACGCTTGACGCCACTTTGATTGTTTTAAATAAACCTAGGACGAAGTCACTGAGAGCACGAAGAAAATACAGAAACAAATATATATATATATATATATATATATATATATA